>MJUU01063886.1:102682-116829 GCA_002080025.1 Modiolus philippinarum | reverse complement strand
GACTTCAAAACCGGTGTTGAAAATTGTTCGTTGACCGCCATTTTCAAAATGGCCGCCAAAAAAGGCGGGAAAATTCAACATTGTCTGATTTCAATGAAATTTGATTTCCAAGTAGATATTGATGTTGCGACTTCAAAAACGATGTTGAAAATTGTTTGTTGAATGCCATTTACAAAATGACATCTCGACTTCAAAACTGGTGTCGAAAGTGGTTATTAGCAAGAACGTTTTTTTGTTAAAAAAGCCCAACAAAGAAATATAGTAAAACATGATCAGACTTTAAAAACAGTTCAAGATATTGGAGGTGTTTGAGCTACAAAAGTTTGAGAAAATGAAGATCAACTGTATAACTTACAATGTTACCTTGATTGTGGCAACTGAAAGCCAGGTGAGCAATACAGGCTCCTGGGAGCCTCTGGTTTGTGGGTGCAACTCCTCAGAAACCGCTGGTCAGAATTCATTCCAATTTTACAGGATTGTTAGTCGCCTTATGTACTAGATCATATCGCATCGCCATTTTGATTCATCAAATATTGTAGGGGTTATTGGACTTTAAAAATTTAAATATGTTATGCAATGACAGATCTTGCAGACGCAACTCCTCAAAAACCACTACTCAGATTTCCTTCAAATTTTCCATGATTATTAGTCTCCATATGTACTAGATCATAGCAATTTATTGTAACCCGCTGCAACGTGACAGAGGGACATAGTAATGGTCTGTGTCCGTTTGACCGTGTGTCACGTTTTTTTGTGGGCGCAACTCCTCTTACACCACTGGACAGATTTTGCTGAAATTTTGTGTGATTGTTTTGTTACCATCTGTAGTTGATCATATTATGCCACCATTTTGATTTGACAAATTTTAAAGAAGTTATGGGACTTTATCTACTTAATGCACACTACAACATAGGAAGACTTTGTGGACACATCTCCTCAAAATCAAATAAAGGGATTTTGATGAAATTTTGCATGGCTGTTTGCCACCTAATGCAGTTGATCGTATCCTGCCACCATTTTGATTCGCAATTTTCATGAGTTATGGGACTTTATCTACTTAACTGCAGAGGCAGGGGACAAATAGCCACGCCTAGCAATCTTGTCAGAACCAAACATAGTCACAATGATCCTTAGAATGTCCCTTCCAAAAATGGTATCCAATGGCCGCAAGCATGGAACATAGTTTTAACATTAGACCCTATGGGAAAGCGCATTCAAATATTTTCTCCTCAGAAACTACTGGTCCAATTAGTACAAAACATAGTCACAATGGTTCTTAGATGATCCCTTCCAAAAAAATATATCCAACAGGTCCATACCTCAAGATGGCTGCCAGCAGTTAAAATACTTTTAACATTGGACCCTTTGGGAAAAACACTCTCAAATATCTTCTTCTCAGAAACTACCAGTCCAATTATAACCAAACTTAGTCACAATGGTTCTTAGATGGTCCCTTCCAAAAAAAAAATAATCAGGAAGGTATGTACCTCATCCAAGATGGCTGCCCTTGGGGAACATAGATTTAACATTAGACCTCATGAAATCCATAAGACATTCAAAGATCTTCTCAGACAGTCTAGTCCAGTTAGAACCAAACTTAGTCACGCTTTTCCTTACATGGTCCCTTCCAAAAAGGTATCCAGCAGGTCTATCTCTTCCAAGAACATAGTTTTAACATTGTACCATATAAAAAAGACATTTACAGATCTTTTTCTCAAAAACAAGCATTCCAATTAGAACCATTCTTAGTCACAGTGGTCCTGAGATGGTCCGTTTGAAAAAAGATATCCAGCAGGTTCATACCTTGTCCAAAATGGCCTACAGAGGCCATGAAACTACCAGTCTAATTAGAACCAAACTTAGTCACAATGCATGTGCCTTCCAAAAAGGTATTCAACAGGTCAGTTCCTCATCCAAGATGGCTGTCAGAAGAGAAGATAGTTTTAACATTGGATCCTATGGAAAAGACGTTCAGGTATAACACCACTAATTCGGAAACCAGTCGGGCACATATGTGAATTTAGTCCTTATAAGAGACGATATAGTTCCAATAAAATGTTTATTTTGTTACATATTCAAAGTGTTGGCAAATTAATCTTATTTAATTGGAAAGTTTATATTGTAAGGCTTCTTTTGAGCCTAGATTTATATAATTTTGTCAAGAAATAAAAATTTTTTGGGCATGGACGGTGGAGGAATTTTTTCTGTCAAATTCAAGCAGGAAGTACTGATCCTTGTGTTGTTCACTGCCAGGAACCAGTTCTTTCTTATATGCAAGTTAAGGGGGGTTGACTTTATCATGAGAGTTTCTAAAAAGATGCCTTTTTAAGTTGAAACATGTGTCACTTCATTTGAACTTTTAGTAAAATTTCTACAAAGTTTGAAACATGCGTAATATAACATGGGAGTCTATGGGAGACTGAATTAGTGGTGTTATACCTTCAAAGATCTTCTTCTTATATTCTGCTAGTCCATTTAGAACCAAACTTAGTCACAATAAATTAGTCTTAATCCTTAGGTGGTCTCCTAAAAAAAAGTATCCTGCATATCAGTATGTCATTCAAGATGGCCAAGGTCCAGCAAGAATGTAGTTTATATTAAATTCCATTAAAAGAATTAGGTGTCCGAAAACACTAATCCAATTTGAACCAAATTTGATCATGAAAGTCCCTGGGTGGCCCCTTCAAAAAATCTGGCATGTCTGCATCCAATCCAAGGTAGCCTCAGCAGGGAACATAGCTTAAACTCTGGACCCTGTTGGAAATGTGATTCATCTCTCTATGTCAGCCATAGTCATAGTTATCGATACAGGCTTTTGAGAGCCTCTCGTTATAATAAATCATTCTTTGATATTGTTGAAAAGATTTTTGCAAAATTTAAAAAAAGTAATTAATGATTTTTATTTAATGTTTTATTAAGTTTTTGTCTTGCCTGCAAGACATAGCGATCATTAACTCTGTGGTTGTTGTCGGCATCAAGTCATCGTGAACATTTGGTTAATCCAAATGTTAATTTTTTTGGAACTTGAATAACTTTCTCAAATCATGTTCAGTATCAATGAAATTTTGACACAATATTCAGTGCAACTTCATTGTTGAGTCTCAAGTTTATTTGAAAAAAAAATTCAATTTTTCGGTATTTTGCCAGTAGTTGGACTAATGTAGCTTTTGTTCAATTAAATTTTTTGGTTTGCATCATATCTCAACACCAACATGACATAGACACATGATGATTGGTAAGTAATAACATCTTTAGTAATAACCAACATCCATGCAGAATTATGTCACCTTGACCTATATTTTCTTCATGAATGATTTTGGTTAAATTTTCACTCTAGGTCCATTTATCAAACAAAATTGGAATAAAAGGAATTTAATTTTGATGTTTAATTGTTGCGTGTAGTCTATAGATGTGCAATAAGCTTTTAGAATTTTACCCCAGTTCCAACTTTGGTAAATGTCCTGAAAATGTCCAAGACTAACAGTTTAGAAATTTTTGCATACAAGCAATTTTCTAGCCATTATTTCATGAGACATAATTCTGACAACTAAGAACCAAAAAATGTAGTTCCAACTTTGGTAATATTGATGTCCAGCAATTTTTGGGAATTTTTGTACCATGCTTTTTTGGATGCATTTCAGTCAAAACAAATATTATCAATGGTAAGATTTCAAAAAAGATTTCAAAATGATTCCAATTTTGGTAGATTTCCTGAAACTCTCAAAGACAAAGAATTTCTGGGAATTCTTGTTACAATCCATGCTTTTTGGATGAATTCAAAACAAATATTTTTGAAGGTTATATTTCAAAAATTATTGATTCCAATTTTGGGAATCCTTGTTAGCAACCTTACTTTTTGGATTAATTTTGGTCAAAGCAAATATTTTTAATGGTTAGATTTCAACATTTTTATGCCCCCGTGAATCGATGATTTGGGGGGGGGGGCATATAGTTTTTGGTCTGTCTGTCTGTTTGTTTGTCTGTTTGTCCACAAAAAACTTTAACATTGGGTATATCTTTTGAATGGTAAGTGATATGGCTTTCACATTTTGCATGTGCATTCCTTGTGGCAAGACCTTTTAATTGGTACCAGAATAGTTGACCTTGTGACCCTGACCTTGGCATGTGACTGACTGGTAAAATTTCACCAGAAAAATGAAATTATATTTTGTTTTATTTTTATATATAGAAATTAAACTCATTTATGATGAAATGTTTCTTGATATCTGTAGAATTTTTTTGTAAAAAAGATTTTTTAAATCATTCAGCATATTTTCTTCATTTATTCACTCCCCTTTTACAGGTATTTATATATGTATTATATATATCAACGATGAGGGATGTTACTAAAAATATCTATTATTTCATTTCTTCTCTTCTGTGTATTCCTCCACTTTTGGGGAACCAGTATTGATGATCCCTGGTTTAATCAAAGTACTGATAACACTGATAGACAAAACACAATGAGTTGACCATAAATGTTCCAAAAAGAGGGTGAAAATTGTTTTCTTAATAATGCGTGGAAAATGATTGTAGGGGTTCATTTGGGTGACTTCTGTGTTTGCATCCAATTGCAATCATTTGATGTGATTAAACTTTTCAGTTGATACCACAATTTATTTCTACAAATTATTTAGTCAGAAGGACATTCATCGATCAAAGTTGCTAAATGTTTCTTCTTTACTTCTACTTGGCTGCATAAGTGTTTCACAAAACACATCTTGTTAGGGCCGAGCATCGAGATACGGGTGCGCTATAGTTTTCACTTGGTTTGTCTGTCTGTCCGTCTGTCCGTCAACAATTTTTTCCGTCACAGATTTCTTGGCTTCTATATGTGGGAATGATTTGAAATTTGAACTGAAGTTTGGAAATGATGAGTTGTATTGTGTAAGCAATTTTCAAGTTTGTCGGGTGCCCACTTCCTATTTGACGTTACTTTGAATTTTTACTAAAAACCAAATTTTCGTCGCAGATTTCTTGGCTTCAACTGGAGGGAATGATTTGAAATATGGTCTGAAGCTTTGAAATGATGAATTGTATGGTGTAAGCAATTTTCAAGTTTGTCGGACATCCACTTCCTGTTTGCTGAGACTTTGAATTTTTACTAAAAACTAAATTTCCGTAACAGATTTCTTAGCTTCTACTGGAGGGAATTATTTGAAATTTGGTTTGATGCTTTGAAATGATGAGTTGTATGGTGAAAGTGGTTTTCAAATTTGTCGAACATCCACTTCCTGTTTGCCAATACTTAGACTTTTTACTATAAACTAAATTATCTTCAAAAGATTTTTTTACTTGTATCAGCTTGGAATGATTTGATATTAAGTCTGAAGCTGAGAAATGACATGGTTTGGTAAAACTGAAAGAAATCACTGTATTCAGCAAATTACTGTATCAACACATTTGTGTGTCAAACAGAATGTGAATCCACACTTACCTCAATTTTACTTTTGCCCGGAATTTCAGGATCGAAATTGCGGGCCCTTCCGACAACGCCAGTTTCGACATGCTCTAGTTTTATTTCAATTTTGGTAAATTTCCTGATGCTCTCAAAGACCAGATATTTCTTGGAGTTCTACTTAATAAAAGCAGAATTATAAGGACAGTGGAGTGAGCAGGCGAGACACCAGATTCCACATAACCTTTACAAATTCTTTGATGTATAAATTTTGTTTTAACAGAAGCCCTGAATGTCAACAATTTGTACAAAGGGAGACAATTCAGAAATTGTACCATGCCATTTCAGTATTTCTATGTCCATAGACCTGCATAATAGATATAAAAAATAATTAGAGACTGAAATGAATTTTGCATTTCATTTAAAAGTGGAATAAATTTAAGCCATTTTACATAGATGTTCTGTACCAAATAAGAGAATTTTCAGATGTTCAAAACTTCCAATGAAACATTGACATTTACCACAACCTGGAAGTGCTTACGCAGTGGAGTAGAAATTTTGCTGACTATTTTTCTGCCTGCAGTTTTGCAAGCAAAATTACTTCCCAAATTTCTAGTACACACTTCAATTTACCACACATAAAAAACTTGAATAAATAAACATCATTTTTTTATTTTTTGAAAAATACACCAGTTTTGTTATACCCCTGCATGAAAAGTGGAGGGTATATAGTGATGGGGTTGTCTGTTCATCTGTCTTTAGTCTGTCTGTCTGTTACACCTGAGTGTGCTCATCTCTTATCCGCTACACCTCCTGAACCACTGAAGAGATTTTCATGAAACTTTAACACAGTCTTAATGACACCTTAGATGTGTACCTCCTATTTCAGAATTTGATTTGATTGATTTTTGGGGTTTCCTATAGCAAAAAATTGACTTGGCCATTACATTACAAGTGGATACCCATCTCTGGGAATGGCACAGGGTTATTTTCGTGCAGCGTGTTTGCCGTTTTTTATTTCACGTGTTGCCCTGTTGGAGGGTCGTTATTTGCCGTGTTTCGTGCAAATCGAAAAAAGGCATCGTGCAAGCCAATTTCTAATTTTTCGTTCCTCGTGTTGTGACATTTCATTTCTCGTACGCCCGTGCATGGTACCCCCTTGTACGACCCCCATCTCTTATCTGATACTCCTCCTGAACCACTGAAGAGATTTTCATGAAACTTTAATACAATGTGCATCTCCTATTTCAGAATTTGATTTGATTGATTTTTGGGGTTTACCATAGCAAAACATGGACTTAGCCATTACATTACTAGCAGGTTCCCATCTCTTATCTGTAACTCCTTCTGAATCAGTGAAAAGATTTTCATGAAACTTTTACAGTTGTTATGACATAATGTGACATAATGTAGATGTGCACCTCCTATTTCAGAATTTGGTTTGATTGATTTTTAGCTCACCTGGCCTAAAAGGCCATGTGAGCTATTGCCATCACTATGTGTCCGTTGTCTGTCCGTCTGTCAACAATTTCAAACATCTTCTCCTCTGAAACTGCTAAGCCAAATTAAACCAAACTTGGCCTGAATCATCATCAGGGTATGGCTTCTCAAACTGATGTTCAGTTTGTCCCTCTGTGGAACAACATGGCCACCATTGCTAAAAATAGAACATAGGTGAAAATTGCAGTTTTTGGCTAATAACTCGAAAACCGTTACAGATATCAAAAATCTGACATGGGTTAAAAGGATCAGCATGATCAGATCTATCCACTGTGCAATTTTTAAGAAAATATGAAAACCCATCTCAGAGTTATAGCCCTTTTTCCGTTAAATTTTCAAAATTTTTGCATTTTTTATTTTTTATATCAAAAAGTGTAATAGATAGAGGTCAAGTGTAAATTGCAAAAATGTCAGCATATCAAGATCTACCCGAAGAAAATCCATAAACCCTTGTAGGAGTTCTTGCCCTTTTCTCACCAAATTTTTAAAATTTTCGTATTTTTCATCTTTTATTTCCAAAACTATAGAAGATGAAGGTTAAGTGTAAATTGATGAAATGTTTGCCATGCAGTGGCGACTTCAAAACTGATGTTGAAAATTGTTCCTTGACTGCCATTTTCAAAATGGCCACCAAAAAAGGCGGGAAAATTCAACATTGTCCGATTTCAATTAAATTTGGTTTTCAAATAGATTTTGATGTTGAGACTTCAAAACCGGTGTTGAAAATTGTTCGTTGACCGCCATTTTCAAAATGGCTGCCAGAAAAGGTGGGAAAATTCAACATTGTCCAATTTCAATGAAATTTGGTTTCCAAATAGATTTTGATGTTGCAACTTCAAAACCAGTGTTGAAAATTGTTTATTGACCACCATTTTCAAAATGGCCGCCAAAAAAGGCAGGAAAATTCAACATTGTTCGATTTCAATGAAATTTGGTTTCCAAATAGATATTGATGGTGCGACTTCAAAATCGGTGTTGAAAATTGTTCGTTGACTGCCATTTTCAAAATGGCCATCAAAAAAAGGCACGAAAATTCAATATTGTCCGATTTCAATGAAATTTGATTTCCAAGTAGATATTGATGTTGCGACTTCTAAACCGATGTTGAAAATTGTATGTTGACTGCCATTTCAAAAATGACATCTCAACTTCAAAATTGGTGTGGAAAGTGGTCCATAGCAAGAATGTTTTTTGTCAAAAAAGCCCAAAAAGAAATATAATAAAACATGATCAGACTTTAAAAACAGTTTAAGATATTTGAGGTGTTTGAGCTACAAAAGTTTGAGAAACTGAAGATCAACTGTATAACTTACAATGTTACCTTGATTGTGGCAACTGGTAGCCAGGTGAGCGATACAGGCTCCTGGGAGCCTCTGGTTGGGGTTTACCATAGCAAAAAAATGGACTTAGCCATTACTTACTAGCATGTTCACATGTGTTATCCACTACTCCTCCTGAACCACTGAAGAGATTTTCATGAAACTTTAATACAGTCTTTATGACATAGTGTAGATGTGCATCTCCCATTTCAGAATTTGGTTTGATTGATTTTGGGGTTTACCATTGCAAAACATGGACTTAGCCATTACATTACTAGCAGGTTCCCATCTCTTATCCGATACTCCTCCTGAACCACTGAAGAGATTTTCATGAAACTTTTACACATTCTTTGTGACATAATGTAGATGTGCACCTTAGAATTTGTTTTGATTGATTTTTAAATTCAAGAATCAAATTGGGTTGTGGGAGGTCTGTCAATTCATTTGGCTGCTGAAATACTGAAGTACTGCATATGAAAACTACCATCAGGCTCTGGAGATAGTCATTGGCACTGTAGTTATTTCAATATATCAAAGTAGTAGAAGTTTTACATGAACCCAACAGAACTTAAAATATTTTTGAAGATACTCAAACCTAAAAATTATGTATTTTTCTATAATTATAGGACAAAATAACGTTCCTTTGAAGAAATATGAAAATTGCATAATGATTGATGGTCGTATGTTTTATTGAAAAGCCTTTGTAAACAACTTTCTTTTTAAATTTTATTGATCAGTAGTTGAAGTGTCATTTCACAGTGTCCTTGAACTTAACCTTTTTCTCGTCGCGTCAAAATTAAGTAAGATAATTGATTTTAAAAATACTAGATACTATGTATAGGTCTTCTGAAAAGAATTCGTTAGAAGAATCTGTGGTTTAGTTATGGGAGGCAAATATTGACATAACCTTATTTGATCCTGCATCTAATACTTAATATTTAACCATTATTGTTCTGACTTCCGAACATGGATTTTTTTAATGTCTATTCTTAACTTGAAAGAGCTGAATAATCCTTTCTATTTACAGAGATGAGTATTAACATTTCAAGATTGGAAATTTCAGCAGTTTATCCGTTGCATGACAACTTAGACGAAATTAGATTTTACATTCCAGAAACCAGCTTATAAATTTCAGATGTAAGTATAACATCATGATAAGCATCATGATAAATATATTGAGGCAAATGATGCTGGTTATTCCTGTTGCGACAAGTAGCAGGGTGTATTGTTCAGCGGTGGATCCAGACTCCTGGATATGGGATGTTTTCTCCTTGACATTTACCCCATTTCCTTTCTTTTTCATATTTCTTGTAAGGGGGGGGGGGGGGGGGGGGGCAGACATATAACTTTTCAAAAAGGGGGAGCCCGGAACCCAATTTTCTGAACCCCCCCCCCAGGAATTTTAAATATTTTCCAACCTAAGGGGGGCCTGGGCCCACCAGTGCCCCCCTTAAATCTGCCACTGTTGTTTTAACTTTGCCTGTCAATCTGTGTTCTTGGTGGAATAATTTGTTGGCTCTGTTTTTCTTTTAGTTTCATAACTGCACAAATTTTTTACCATTTTGATTTTTATGCCCCCAGATCGAGGACAAAATGTACTCTAGGTAATTCATAACAAGGCAAAAATCAAAATTTGGACCATTGTTTAAATCCACAAAGTCCGGGTGAAGATAGTTTTATCTTTGTCTTTCATTCTGTCGTCAAGAAACAATTGTCGGGACTCTTTTCAGCAATGGCAGGATATATAAGCTAGTTTACCTTGTCTTTGGCACCGAAATAACCACAGACTCGGATGCATGCTCAAGGACTTATGACATCAGGAAAAAGGAAGTAATTCACTGATGTCAAAAATGGTGTTTCGATGGTGGATTTGTTTTATTTTTTGTATGCTGAGGTGGAGCAACTCCATTGATAGTGTCGGACAAAAAAATTCAGACCTCTGGTAAGATTCCTAGAATTTCAGACTCAACAAGCTTTGTTTGAGTACTTGAAATCTTGCCCTTGGGTGTCGTGAGATTTTTCTGTCTAGCACTCATTCATATAATTTTTTCCTCTGAGAAATGAACTTAAAGAAACTATAGATTAAAACAAACAAGGTTAATTGCACTTGTACAAATAGAAAATACTGGAGCTAAATTTTATACTTAGGGTGTAAAAAATCACTTCTCAAACGTAAAATTCCCCAAATTAGCCCAAATAATTAATAGACCCTTTCACGATAACTGCGTTCCTACAATTTTGAGTGGAAAATTGAAACAATTCCCGCAAAAATGACCTTGTAGGACAATTAATCAAGACGTCACCTATATTATGTCGTTGCATTTTACCCACTCAAAGGCATATGAGCGCATGTGCAAAATTCAGGACCACAGTAATATATGGTGAAAGGGTCTATTGAACTACTTATTAATTTTAGTGAAATTAGATGAGAAATTGCTTCACAACAATTTTTTTTTAAAACTGTTGCCTTATATGACTAGAAAGGAAATAAAAATCTAAATATGACAACATGGTTGTCAAGACACTGTTGTTATGACAATATTGGTGAACTATGATACAGTTGTATGGTTGAAACTTGATATATTTACATCAGTGATCCTTGATACCCTGCTGATATCATTTGATGCTGATAGAATTCTAAGAAATCAGACTTGGAGTTTGAGAGTGAGATGAGTGGACCTAGATCTGACTTATGAAATGGTGTAATTGGACTTGATGAAATATTGTATATTTAAAACCATATAGATAAAGTAATACAATATATTATTATTTTCTTTTATTTTTAAACTCATGTGATTCTTAAATTGTGGTCACATGATTTTGTATATTTCTTAGAGTAGTCAATAAATTGAAGAATTGACTTTATGTATTGACCTCTGCTAAAAATAGATACGTAATTACATAATAAGCGATAAAACACGAATTGACTTTATGTATTGACCTCACACTAATAATAGATCTTTACGGGTATTTTGAATTAAGCTGGAAAATTTCTTTAATATGATTAATTTGTCTATTTCTGATATACAAAACAGACATATTTTTTGTTCCATTACTAGAAAAGTAAATACAGATTTAATAATGTATGTCCCTATAAAGATCTGAAAAATTTGGAAAATAATAAAACTATTATAGCCTATTAAATTCGGTCAATGGAGAAATTTATTGACATGAGAAAGGTATATTGACACTCGGACTACGTCCTCAGTCAATATACCTTTCTCATGTCAATTAATTTCTCCATTGATCTCATTAATAGGCTATCATTGTATATTATAATATAATCATTCCTACCAAATGTATGATCTTGGTATGCCGATCATGAATCAAAGATGGCTTCCACTACAGATCTTAACTTAACATTTGATTCAATGCAAAAATCTTTTAAACTGCTACATCTTGGAAACCATGGATTCAAATGAACAGGTATGAATGAAACCTATAGACAGGTGAAAGTTAAATGCTCATGTGAGCCTTTAAGTTTGAAGGACAAGCTGCATTGTAAATATCTGGCATGATTTTTTTTTCTTTCCATTAAAGTGGAATTCTGATCTGCATCTTGATTTTACAATTACCTTATTCGTTTGCTTTTTATGCCCCCGTGAATCGAAGATTCAGGGGGCATATAGTTTTTGATCTGTCTGTCTGTTTGTCCACAAAAAACTTTAACATTGGGTATATCTTTTGAATAGTAAGTGATAGGGCTTTCATTTTTTGCATGTGTATTCCTTGTGGCAATACCTTTCAAACAATACCAAAATTTTGAACCTCGTGACCTTGACCTTGACATGTGATGGACTTTTTGAAAAAAAATATTTAATAAACTTTAACATTTGGTATATCTCTTGAATGGTAAATGATAGGGCTTTCATATTTTGCATTTGCATTCCTTGTGGCAAGAGCTTTAAATTGGTACCAGAATAGTTGACCTTGTGACCTTGACCTTGGCCTGTGAACAACTGCATAAAAACTTTTAACATTGGGCATATCTTTTGAATGGTAAGTGATAAGGCTTTCATATTTTGCCTGTGTATTCCTTGTGGAGAGACCTTTCAGTTGGTACCAGAATATTTGACCTCCTGACCTTGACCTTGGCATGTGACTGTCCGGTAAAATTTCACCAGAAAGATGAAATTAAATTTTGTTTTATATATATAGAAATTAAACTCATTTATGATGAAATGTTTCTTGATATTTATTGATTTTTTTGTAAAAAAGATTTTTTAAATCATTCAGCATATTTTCTTCATTTATTCCCTTTCGTTTTACAGGTATTTATATATGTATTATATATATCAATGATGAGGGATGTTACTAAAAATATCTATTATTTCATTTCTTCTCTTCTGTGTATTCCTCCACTTTTGGGGAACCAGTATTGATGATCCCTGGTGTAATCAAAGTACTGATAACACTGATAGACAAAACACAATGAGTTGACTATAAATGTTCCAAAAAAAGGGGGGGGATGCAATTTTTTTTTTCTTAATGATACTTGGATAATG
Organism: Modiolus philippinarum; assembly: GCA_002080025.1. Classification (NCBI taxonomy): domain Eukaryota; kingdom Metazoa; phylum Mollusca; class Bivalvia; order Mytilida; family Modiolidae; genus Modiolus; species Modiolus philippinarum. Next base: position 104,107 of record MJUU01063886.1, on the reverse strand, counting down.
ATTGGAGGGGTTCATTTGGGTGACTTCTGTGTTTGCATCCAATTGCAATCATCATTTGATGTGATTAAACTTTTCAGTTGATACCAGAATTTATTTCTACAATTTATTTTGTCAGAAGGACATTCATTGTTCAAAGTTGCTAAATGTTTCTTCTTTACTTCTACTCGGGGGCATAAGTGTTTCACAAAACACATCTTGTTAGACTGTTGTTTTTTGTCTCACGCGCGGCGAAAGTCGCGGAAAGCGAGACATAGGCATGCAAAGTATGACGGCGACGGCGGTGTAAACTCAAGTTTTTATATAGAAGCCTTTGATGTAGGAACTTTATATTTGGTCCATAGGTAGCTTACGGCCAACCCTATCTGTCGGACCCAAAATGATCTGACCTTGACCTATATTTCGCGGTCCAGTGACCAGGTTAAGTTTTTGTCTCGCCTGCGACGAAAGTCGCTGAAAGCGAGACATAGGTATAGCAATCCGGCGGCGGCGGCAGCGTAAACTCTTTTCTAAAACCTTCATAACTTTTCAAGGGTAATACATACAAACATCATCTTTGGTCCACAGCACCACCAAGTGATGACCTTTCCAGCAGCATATATTTTGGATGACCTTGACCTTGTTTTCATGGTTCAATAAGCACATAAACATTGCGACATAGTTTCACATTCAAGTCCTGTTCTCAGGAACTATAATACCTAGACTTGTCATATTTGGTCTATAGTGAGATCTATATGGGTACACGGCAGTCTGACACCTGTCGTGTTGCCTTGACCTCAATTGCATGGTTCAGTGAACTTAGAAAATCTGCGACATAGTTTCACATTCAAGTTGATTTCTCTGGATATGTAATACATAGAACCATAATATTAAGGGGATACGATACAGTAAAGATCCTGAACTGATTTTTTCGTGAAATTTTGAAATAAAGCCAATTTGAACATGGTCTTTCCAAATCTGCAAAGAAAAGTATACCTTCATGATTTTGTTTTCGAGATAATTGCGATTCAAAATTGCCCATTTTCCAAAATATTACATAAAAATGGATTTTTACAGTAATTTTCAAAATGTCATAACTTTAAAACTAATTAAGCTAATTGCTTCGGGTTTTTTGCTACAGTTTTGCGAGATAATTCTGAAGAAGGTAAGTAAAAATTCTAATTCAAAATTTCATTATTTGTGGTTCGAAATTGACATTTATGTAAATGTTTATTGAATAAACGTCCATTTATCCTAAGTAAAATTTCACATAGGAAAAAAATGTGAACTGATTTTTTCTTCAAAATTCGCAGAGATCTCCGTGAAACATCACTCTTTTGAAATTTGCTTTGAAAAATGTGGGTCCATGTTCTTATTTTAAAGCTACGGAGAGAAAACTGTCATTTTTTATCGCTACAAATGAACATTGCCGGTTTTGGCGCGAAATGA
>MJUU01063886.1:50333-102572 GCA_002080025.1 Modiolus philippinarum | reverse complement strand
AAAAAAAAAAAAAAAAAAAAAAAAAAAAAAAATGATGATTTCCCAAGTGCCACTTTACAAGTATACAGATCTATATACGTTGATTGGGTCCCTGATTTCACCTATCCATCTTTAACGAAAAAAAAATCAGAATTCTTTGTATGTGGTGTTGGTTCAATTTAAGGGGTGGGTTAGGATGGGGTTTGATCCCGATTTTCAGAGAAAAAAATGTACGATTCCCTAAGTCATCCCAAAAAATGAAATTGACCGAATCCCGTTCCTGATAAGTGTTTTTCACGAATTCTCGGTGAAATAAATGACATTTTCCGTTGTCCCGAAAAAGATTATGACTTTTGACTTTTTCCGTAAATGAGCAATTTTGCAGAAACTTATTAACGGCATTTTCACAGGAGATAAATTTACGTATAGTTTATAGAAATCCCACGGGAAGCTGATTCAATAAAAGCAAAAAAACAAGTCACTGGAAAAGTCAGGAGATTTTCATGACTCTTGAAATTTCTTAGTATTTTTATGGACTTGTATTCCAGTAGTGATGTTAAATAATAATTACAGCATACTTGATAAATTTCTACTCTTGTAACATGTGTAAATCTTTTTTAATGTAATCAAATTGTTGTTGGGAAAATGGATTCTATTGCAAACGATGCCGATAGGAAGTCTTTGCTATCAGGTTTCAATTTGACAAATATGTCGGATCTGGAGCTACCACTTCCCCCAATTCACAAACACGTCGATTTTATCATAGATTTATTGTACATTTCGCGTAGTCTGGTATTTATGACGTCGTGCTCTATTTCGTGAGTCTATCGTGACGTCGCGAAAACAACATGCCACATTCGGCGACGTTATTATCTGCCCTTGGTACTGTATCGTATCCCCTTAAGTGTATTGATGTATCTTAGTAGGTGCATGCCAGTCTTCCACTTGTCATTTGACCCTGACCTCATTTGCACGGTTCAGTGACTTTGTAAATTTTGCGACATAGTTTTACATTCTAGTCAATTTCTGAGGCAATGTAATATATAGACATACTATATTTTGTCTATTGCTACATCTAGGTGGATGCTTGCCAGTCTGACACCTGTCATGTAGCCTTGACCTCAATTTTATGGTTCATTGACTTTGATCACTTTTCTACTAGAATACTTATTTCTCTATAACTAGAACACCTAGATTCATCATATTTGATATATTGCTACATCTAGGTGGGTGCATGCCAGTCTGACACCTGTCATGTATCCTTGACCTCAATTTCATGGTTCATTTACTTTGAACATTTCTTTTCCGTAACACTTATTTCTCTGTAGCTATGATACCTAGAGTCATCATATTTGGTCTATTGCTACATCTAGGTAGGTGCATGCCAATCTGACAACTGTCATGTAACCGTGACCTCAATTTCATGGTTCATTGACTTTGATCATTTCTCTTAAACTAGAACACTTACAGGCATCATATTTTGTCTAATGCTACATCAAGGTGGCACATGCCAGTCTGACACATGTCATGTAGCCTTGACCTCAATCTCATGGCTCATTGACTCTGAACATTTCTTTACTGTAACACTTATTTCTCTGTAGATATGATACCTAGAATCATCATATTTGGTCTGTTTCTACATCCAGGTTGGTGCATGTCAGTCTGGTACATGTCATGTAGCCTTGACTTCAATTTCATGGTTCATTGACTTTGATCATTTCTCTTCAACTGGAACACCAACAGACGTCATATTTGTTCTTTTGTTACATCTAGTTGTGCTCATGCCAGTCTGGCGCCTGTCATGTAGCCATAACTAATTATGTTGGTAAAGATACGCATATACAGGCGAGACATTTCTGTGTCTACACTTGTTTTTCTTAAGTCCTTTTCTCAATAACTACAAGCTAGAAGTCAATGATATTTGGTATATAGCTTGGTCTTGGTTAGTACATGTCAGTCTGCCATATGGCTTTTGACCTTGACCTCAATTTCACGGTCCAGTGACCAGGTTAAGTTTTTTTGCTTAAGTCTGTTTCTCAATAACTACAAGCCATAGGTCAATGATATTTGGTATATAGCTTGGTCTTGGTTAGTACATGTCAGTCTGCTATATGGCTTATGACCTTGACCTCAATTTCACGGTCCAGTGACCAGGTTAAGTTTTTTTTGCTTAAGTCTGTTTCTCAATAACTACAAGCCATAGGTCCATGATATTTAATATATAGCTTGGTCTTGGTTAGTACATGTCAGTCTGCCATATGGCTTTTGACCTTGACCTCATTTTCATGGTCCAGTGACCAGGTTAAGTTTTTTTGCTTAAGTCTGTTTCTCAATAACTACAAGCCAAAGGTCAATGATATTTGGTACAAAGGTATATAGCTTGGTCTTGGTTAGTACATGTCAATCTGCCATATGGCTTTTGACCTTGACCTCAACTTCATGGTCCAGTGACCAGGTTTAAGTTTTTTTTTGCTTAAGTCTGTTTCTCAATAACTACAAGCCATAGGTCAATGATATTTGGTATATAGCTTGGTTTTGGTTAGTACATGTCAGTCTGCCATATGGCTTTTGACTTTGACCTCATTTTCATGGTCTAGTGAACAAAGTTGAGTGTTTCTGATTATAATAGTTTCTTAATTACTGTAAGTGGAATGGTAATAATATTTGGCTTGCTCTTGAGTAGTACATGACTGTTTTAGCGACAAGCAGGGACGGGCGAGACATCTATTAGGGTCCACTCTTGTTTTTAGTTGTTGACTTGCATTACTTTTTCTTTCATTCAGGGATGAGTTTCTCAAGGGATTGATGAATTTCTACAGAGCAGATTTTGCTCGGCTCTGTCTTTTTATCTACCTTTATAGTACCCTTTCATAATTTCGAGAAATTTCTACAAGTCAAGAAACGTCTAATTAACATCCAAGTGTTTATAGTACTAACTTTCCAGAAATCTATACTGGTAGTATAGGGGCACAGGCAAAGTTGTATTTGTGGCAGAGCCGTGTGGCAGAGCGTTGCCATAGGAACACGAAGTGTTGCTGAAAACCTGCCCCTATACTACTGTGAGAAACCCCTGATTTTTCAGCGTTATTTTACTCAATTATGACATATGATATATCAAACTAGGGTAAATATTTTTTAAAAACATCCCAGTTTTTATTGTCTTGATGTATTTTTGATATTGTCACATATAATTGTCATACGTACTGATACATATCTATAAATAAACTTATAACTTTAGTACATGCCCTACTTTAAATCTCGTCCCAGATTTTGTAAATACTTCTCCGTATTTTGACTTGACTTTGTAATATTATTAAATCTCTTATTACTTAAAATCCTTGTAGCGTTGCTTCCTATTGAATCTGTCTGGATCAAGTTTGAATAGACCTTTTGTATAGGAATTGAATGAATTAGAATAAGACCAAGGGCAATTGTGTAATATGTGGAAAACACTCCGGTTGTTTATGCACAAAAATAAAATTCGTATTGTTGAAGTAAAAACGCTCCACTGGGTTTCAATAATGTTTTAAATACAGTTTAAATTCCATCATATCGCCTTATTAAAGAATATATAAAAAGGTTTTTAAATTGATTAGTATTTATATAAGTATCATGCTGTTACCGAAATTTATTCTTTTGTGGGCGTCTTAGGACAATAAGAGAAAGGTGCCAAAAAGTGACTGGATTTAGTAAGGTGAAATCTAGTATGACTAGTGATTGACATGTCAAGTTTACGGTCAATTTAGGTATGTTGCTTAATATAGAACTGAGTGTAGAAGGGTTAAATATTTTGGTGATACAATGTGGACATCATATACACAATGAAATTGAACGATTACAGGTTAATGCACATGAAACTGCAGCTCCTTAATGCAAACATACACTGATATTGGAATCTTAGACCCCAAAATTTTTTTTAAAAATAAAAATATATAAAAGTATTTGAAATTAAGTTGGTTCGTCTGTATTTGTTCTGATTTTCATTTCATTTTGATATCTGGAGAAACTACGTAATTTTCAGAGAGTATTTTCATCCATTGATTTCCATGATTGACAGTACAGAATTGAAGTTGGATCCTTTTTATGCCCCCAGATCGAGGATCGGGGGCATATTGTTTTTGTCCTGTCTGTGTGCTGTGTGTCTGTGTCTGTCTGTGCGTCCGAAACTTTAACCTTGGCTATAACTTTTGAACAATGTAAGATAGATTTTACATACTTGGCAAGTCTATAGGTCTAGTCAAGAGGAACATTAATATGCAAAAAAATTTAGGTCAGGTCAAAGGTCAAGGTCACAGAGGTCAAAAAGGGGTGAAATTGGCTGTTATCACATATTTGACTGTAGAATCCTTTTATTTATCCTATTGAGACAGGGTTTGTTTTATGTTATTGCTAATAAAATTGCGCTACTGTAGTTTGCAGATAAATTTGAGGTAGCATTTACTGTTTTTGAGAAACAAGAGGCCCAAAGGGGCACAAATGAAAAAAAATTTAATTTTTTGTCTGATCTTGATGCAGTATTTTTTCTGTAGGTTTCTAATAGCATGCTAAACAAATACATTTAACAATTTAAACCATTCCAATTAACAAGAGGCCCAAATGGGCTTCATCTGTTTCAGATTAAAGGGGTTAAATTGGGTGTTTTATGGTAATTTTTTAACAATGTAAAATAGTCTTTTACTACTTAGCAAGTGTATAGGTATTGTCAAGAGGAACATAAATATGCAATTAAATTAGGTCAAAGGTCAAGGTCACAGAGGTCAAAAAGGGGCAAAATTGAGTATTTTCATATATTTTACTGTAGAATCTGGGGGCATATGTAGTGTTTCACAAACACATCTTGTTTCCAATAGCTATAAGTTTTGTTCCTGGTTGGCTGTTTCTACTGTTTTCATGTGGTCAGCAAAATCATCCCTGAATTTTCTCCGAATATGATTTAGACAATTTTTTCCTGCAACAAAAATCGTGGAAAGCGATACATGGATGTGGAAAGTATGACAACGGCAATGGCAGCAGCGACCATGTAATATTTTACTATATACAGGATATTTTGAAAACCCTTTGATATAGGCACATTTTAATTGATCCAGTTGTAGAAGATAAGCGCTACCCGACGGACATAAAATCATGTGACCTTGAACTCAGTTGCATGGTTCCAGTGACTACCTTAAGTTTCTATGATAAAGTCTCTTGCTCAATTAATATAAGTGGTAGGTCAGTGATTTAGTATGCAGGTTGGTCTTGGGTAGAAACTGTCAAACTGGCAGGTGACTTTTGTTCTTGACCTTAATTTCATGGTCTACTGAGCAAGTATCTTTTCGTGATGTGTCAATGATATTTTGTATGACATGGTTTAGTCTTGGGTAGTGCATGACAGTCTGCCATATGCTTAAGCCTGTGACCTCAATTTTATAGTCTAGCGAGCATGTCCAGTTTCTCATGATGTATTAATGCTAAGGTTGGTTGATCTTCGGTAGTATTTAATGACCCGCTATATGGCTTATGTCAGTGACCCAAATTTCACAGTCTAGAGTCTTACCATACCCTCTGCAAACAAAGTTTGGGGGGGGGACGGTAAATAGGAATCACCCTGTCCGTCCATCCGTCCATGTACCTTGTCAGCGCATGTTCTCCTTAATGGCTGCTTGGATTTTGATGAAATGTTACAGTTGTAGTATACCATCTGAAGATGTGCATGAAGTAATATGGCTGCTGCCCGAAATTTTGATGGGGAGATAATTTGTCTTGAATTTTTTCTGGAAAAAGGGGGAGGCAAACCTTGTCAGCGCATGTTCTCCTAAACGGCAGCTTGGATCTTGATGAAATGTTACACAGTTGTAGTACACCACCTGAAGATGTGCATGAAGAAATATGGTTGCTGCGTGAAGTTTTGAAGGGAAGATAATGTGTCTCTAAATATTTTCTGGAAAAAAGGGGGGGAAAGGAACCTTAACAGTTCATGTTCTCCTAAACAGCTGCTTAGATTTGATAAAATGTTACACAGTTGTAGTACACCACCTAAAGATGTGCAGGAAGTAATATGGTTGCTGACGGTAATTTTGAAGGGGAAATAATTTGCCCTTGAATATTTTCTGGAAAAAATTGGGGAGGTATATCATTGTGACAATACTTGTATTATGTACACATTTATACTGTGTCTACAGCTGTGTTGTGTACACATTTATACTGTGTCTACAGCTGTGTTATGTACACATTTATACTGTGTCTACAGCTGTGTTGTGTACACATTTATACTGTGTCTACAGTTGTGTTGTGTACACATTAACTGTGTCTACAGCTGTGTTGTGTACACATTTATACTGTGTCTACAACTGTGTTGTGTACACATTTATACTGTGTCTACAGTTGTGTTGTGTACACATTTATACTGTGTCTACAGCTGTGTTGTGTACACATTTATACTGTGTCTACAACTTTGTTTTGTACACATTTATACTGTGTCTACAGCTGTGTTGTGTACACATTTATACTGTGTCTACAACTGTGTTGAGTACACATTTATACATTTATACTGTGTCTACAGTTATGTTGTGTACACATTTATACTGTGTCTACAGCTGTGTTGTGTACACATTTATACTGTGCCTACAACTGTGTTTTGTACACATTTATACTGTGTCTACAGCTGTGTTGTGTACACATTTATACTGTGTCTACAACTGTGTTGTGTACACATTTATACTGTGTCTACAGCTGTGTTGTGTACACATTTATACTGTGTCTACAGCTGTGTAAATGTGCTGTATTTTGTCCACACACACTTGAATTTACATTTGCTATATTGATTCAGGGTTCAATTAGCAGGGGTATAACTGGCTGCCATCCGATGACAGCTTTAGTTTATTTTCATGCTTTCTTGGGTAAATCGTGGTAGAAAATAAGAAATGCCAATTCAAACATGACTCCTATTTATCATCAACTAGTATAATACTCAACAACATCATGCTTCACACATTCGCAAATTGTATCAGAATTAGAGTAATCAAGATTTAAACAACCATATTTTCAATTTTATTTGTCTTTTTTTAGGAAGGAAAGAAGAGATAAGAACATTTTCCAAACCCAATGGTGTCTCTGAGATGCCTAAATGTATATTATTTTGCATTTAATTTTTATTTTGATCTTGCATCAGTTTGAAGGCGTCATATTGGGTATTTTTACGTCATAGATACAGACAGCAATAAGGACAGAATTCTGAATTCTCTTAAGTCCTCATTGAATTAGGAATTCCATTTCCTGTCATATAAGAACCGAAAATAGTTCATGACAGGTATACTGTTGTCACATATACTCAGGGTTAAATTTGAATACAAAAGCTCAGCCTATCATTTAATGACAACATTATACCTGCAATTGAATATTTCTTAAATGCTTTCTTGCATGTTTTACCACTTGTCAACTACAGTTAATTTTTGCTTAAGCAAAGAGGATATATAGGGACCGTCAGCTATTGTTGACAAAATCTAATAAAAGTTTCAGGATCATGGGCTTAGAATAATGTTTGTGTTTAACTAAAATACGGGACATAAACTGTTAAGTTGGACATGTACATATGCAGAATTATAATTTAATGTTTGTGTAGTAGGTGTTTTATATGAAATATAGATACATGTAAAGTCGAACTCCAATGGCTAACAAACACCTAAGGGACTAATGAAAACAGTTTGAACTATCTAATATCAGGGTCAAACTATGGAGGGGCCACAAAAAGTGTTTGATACAACCTTGGTGTTTGCGTTATTGCAGTTTAAGGCTTTGAAGTTCAACTGTACTTGTAGTACATGTACACTTAGCAGTTTTGGTTATTTTGGGGGAGAGTAGAAATGCATACACAATTTGCAAATTTGGAAATTGTTTCTTTGTGGAAATTTTTATCCTCTTTTAAAAAGAGCTCCATTGTAAATTGCATCCTTTTATCCTTCTCATTTGTATTTTATAATTCTGTTTCCATTCCCATACTTTACTGTTTCATAAAGTTCTAGTGGAGCTAAAAATTGACCTGAGAGTATCCATATTTAAAGCATTACCTGTGAAGTAAACATTTGGAAGTTATTTCATCTCAATTTAAAGTGTCCTTCAGTTAGATAAAGCCCCATTTACGAAAACGTGTAGGATTTAAATTTTTACAATTTTTATTGCTAAATTACAATAATTTAAATCATAATAAGTGATTAGCCATATTTACATAATACTACTTTAACGTTTGGAGGTCAAGGCAGGACAAAGTATGTACAACAATAAAAATTTAAATTATTATTCTTTTTTTTTTGTTTTACTTCTTATAATACGAATTTAACAGCTCACATCGGAGATTTAATACTGTGCTATTGAATATAAAGGTGAAGGCTGTCGTCAATCCATTCAGAAGATATTTTAATTACATTTCTATATCTAGTTTAATCTCAATATCGCTGCTCAAATAGCTTAGCTTGACTTTGAAAGAAAAACCTTTTTTTATACAAATGAAAGCTTGCGACATACCTCGGGATTTCTTAACGTTATTGATCCACTAAGTGACAAAATCAAGGTAATTATAAGGATAACGTTGAAGTGTTCGGAAATCACACGTAGATGAATCTTTTCGCAAGCATTAGTCCACATTATATTAAATGATGATGGGTTTAAGGATAAGATTTCTCAAACAAAATAATGAGGATTAGACGGACTTTTATCTCCTGTTACAACAGATTTAAAGGTAATTGATTTTTCGCAGACATCCGCCTGACTCTAAGTAAAGATTAAATAGGCACAGATAGAATAGCATCACATAATCTAATATGCATTCTGTTATTTCTCTTACGTAATTGTGTCATTCTCGGTAATAGGGAAAACCCACAGTACCATATATGATTAAGTTTTCGTCGTGTATCATGATGCTGGAATCGGCTGCTTCAGGTTTTAACAGTCTGCGAGTGGGCAAGTGTCTGTGTCAATCCAAATTTAGTTTATGTAGCATTTTTGTTCTATTTATTTATTTGATTTTATTTATACATTTTGTAATTAATTGTATTTGGGTGTTGTGTAGTTTCCCAGTAGTAGAATTTATGAGTAACATTTATGTCAGTCCATGAATTGACAAATGTAGTTAATTAATTTATTTTTATTTCACTTCTGTTTTTTGTCTCGCCCGCGACAAAAGGCGCTGAAAGCGAGACATATGCGTACAAAGTATGGCGGTGGCGCCGGCGATGTAAACTTTCATGTTAAGTTTTTGTGATCAGGTCATTTTCTCAGTAACTATAAGTGATAGGTCAATGATATTTGGTATATAGGTTGGTCTTGAGTAGTACATTACAGTCTGCTATATGGCTTTTGTCTGTGACCTGAATTTCACGGTACAATGACCATGTTAAGTTTTTGTGCTAAGTTTAGTTTCTGAGTAACTATAAGTGGTAGGTCAATGATATTTAGTATGTAGGTTGGTCTTTGGTAGTACATGACAGTCTGTCATGTTGCTTTTGACCTTGATCCGACTTTCACGGTCTAGTGAGCATGTTAAGTTTTTGTGATTAGGTCATTTTCTCAGTAACTATAAGTGGTAGGTCAATGATATTTGGTTTATAGGATGGTCTTGAGTAGTACATGACAGTCTGCTATATGGCTTTAGTCTATGACCTCAATTTCACGGTCAAGTGAACATGATAAGTTTTTGTGCTTAGTTTAGTTTTTCAGTAACTTTTAGTGGTAGGTCAATGATATATAGTATGTAAGTTGGTCTTAGGTAGTACATGACAGTCTGCTGTATGGCTTTTGTCTGTGACCTAAATTGCACGGTCCAGGGAACATGTTAAGTTTTTGTGCTTAGATTAGTTTCTCAGTAACTATCAGTGGTAGGTCAATGATATTTAGTATGTAGGTTGGTCTTAGGTAGTACATGACAGTTTGTTATATGGTTTTTGTCCTTGACCTCAATTTCTCGATCCAGTTAGCATGTTAAGTTTTTGTGAGTAGGTCATTTTCTCAGTAACTATAAGTGGTAGGTAAATGATATTTGATATATAGGTTGGTCTAAGTTGTACATGGCTATATGGCTTTTGTCTGTGACCTCAATTTCACGGTCCAATGATCATGTTAAGTTTCCTAATATCTATTTATGTAAGGTCAATAATATTTGGTTTGTGGGTTGTCTTAGATGGAACATGACAGCCTGCTATTTGGCTTTAGCCCTTGACCTCATTTTCACGGTCTAGTGAAAATGTTTGGTTTTTCAGTCTCTATCAGTGGTAGTTCACTGATATTTGTCAATTTAGTTTTGGGTGATTCATGACAGTGTGCTATATTGCTTTTGTGTGACTTACCCTAATTTCACAGTCTAGCGAACATGTTAAGTTTTCTGATCTAGTCAGTTTTAGTTTTCACATCAATTTTGTGACCAAGTAGGGACGGGCGAGACATCAATTTGGGTCCATACTTGTGGTAATTCAATGTATGTTCTTGTTGTACAGTGCAGTTTTCATTTTGATAGCAATGCTGGTCATCATGACATATCTATCTACTAGTTTGCCTTACAGGAAAACCTTCATTTATCTTGCCAAGTATTTGCCTTGCTATAATGCCACCATTTGTCCTGTCCAAGTTTTACCATTACCGTGAAACCTGTTGTAATTCCACCACTTATCCTGTCCAAGTTTTGGCCTTACAGTAAAACCTAGTTATAATCCTCCCAAGTTTTTGTATTACAGAATAACCTAATAAAAATGCCACCATTTGTCAAGCCGAAGTTTGGTCACACAGTAAAACCTAGTTATAAGCCACAATTTTCTGCCTCATTTTGTTATCACAGTAAAACTTAGTGAAAATGTCATCATTTGTCCTGTCCTAGTATTAGCCTTACAGTTTATCATGGCAGAATTTGTCCTGTCCCAAGTTTGTTCTTAATGTAAAAACTTGTTATAATGCCTCATTTTGTCTTGCCCAGTTCTGACCTTACAGTAAAAACTTGCTATAATGCTAGCATTTGTCAGGCCAAGTCATGGGCCTATATTTATACCCCCAACAAAGTTTGGGGAGGTATATAGCAATCACCCTGTCCGTCCGTCTGTCTGTCCATCCGTCCGTCCATGTACCTTGTCAGCGCATGTTTTCCTAAACGGCTGCTTGGATTTTGATGAAATGTAATACAGTTGTAGTACACCATCTGAAGATGTGCATGAAGTAATATGGTTGCTGCCTGAAATTTTGAAGGGGAGATAAATCGTCTTTGAATGCTTTCTGGAAAAAGGGGGAGGCGAATCTTGTCAGCGCACGTTCTCCTAAACAGCTGCTTAGATTTTGATGAAATATTACACAGTTGTAGTAGACCATCTGAAGATGTGTATGAAGTAATATGGTTGCTGCGTGAAGTTTTGAAGGGGAGATAATTCGTCTTTGAATATTTTCTGGAAAAGTGGGGAGGCAAACCTTGTCAGCGCATGTTCTCCTAAACGGCTGCTTGGGTTTTGATGAAATGTTACACAATTGTAGTACACCATCTGAAGATGTGCATGAAGTAATATGGTTGCTTCCCGAAATTTTGAAGGGGAGATAATTTGTCTTTGAATATTTTCTGGAAAAAGTTGGGAGGCCAACCTTGTCAGCGCATGTTCTCCTAAACAGCTGCTTGGATTTTGATGAAATGTTACACAGTTGTATGAAAAAGAAAGGAAATGGGGTAAATGTCAAGGAGACAACATCCCATATCCAGGCCAAACGACCAAAAACAAAACATCCAGGGGTCACCATATGGTCTTCAACACAGTGAGGAACCTCACATCAATATAGTAAGCCCGAAAAGGTAAAAAATTGAATAAATCAATGGAAACAAACCACATCCAATAACCCAAATATCAAGAAACTAAAATTTTATAAGAAGACAAGGACAAGCCAATAACCAACATATTCCTGACTTGGGACAGGCGCAAAAATTGTAGTACACCATCTGAAGATGTGCATGAAGTTATTTAGTTGGTGCCCAAAATTTTGAAGGGGAGATAATTTGTCTCTGAGTACTTCTGGAAAAAAGGGGGTGGATGAACCTTGTCAGCGCATGTTCTCTTAAGCAGCTGCTTGCATTTTGATGAAATGTTACACAGTTGTAGTACACCACCTGAAGATTTGCATGAAGTAATATGGTAGCTGTCTGAAATTTTGAAGGGGAGATAATTTGTCTTTGAAAATTTTCAGAAAAAAAGGGGGAGGGGTGATCCTTGTCAGCACATGTTCTCCTAAACCACTGCTTGGATTTTGATGAGTTGTTGCACAGTTTTAGTACACCAGCTGAAGATGTGTATGAAGGAATATGGTTGAAATTTTGAAGGGGAGATAATTCATCTTTAATATTTTCAGAAAAAAAGGGGAGGTATATCATTTTTTCCATACTTGTATTGTGTCAACATTTGTACTGGGTTCACTCACACTTAAATTTACACTTGCCATATTGATTCAGGGTTCAGTTAGCGGGGGTATACCTGGCTGCCATTCCACAGCTCTAGTTAAGCTTGTTATAATGTCACCATTTGTATTGTCCCAAGTATTGGTATTACAGTATAACCTTGTTAAAATGCTAGCATTTGTCCTGCCAAGTTTTGGTCTTACTGTAAAATGGTGTTATAATGCCACCATTTGTCTTGTCCAAGTATTAGCCTAACAATAAACCATGTTATAATCCTACCATTAGTCATAAAAATTTTTTGGCCTTAAAGCTTACAATAAATACTAGTTATAATGCCACCTTTTATTCAGCTAAGTCTGGCCTTTCAGTAAATCTAGTAATAAATATAATGCCATTATTTTGTCCTGCCAAGTTTTGGCCTTACAGTAAAATCTGTTATAATGCCACCATTTGTCCTGTCCAAGTATTGGCCTTACAGTAAAACCCAATCTAATTAAAATTAGATCTGCCAATTGTTTCTTACAGTCACTGCATGGTACATCTAACAACTCCACATTATACTTTCTGTTTCGATAGTTCATTTGAAATCCTTGGCTTTTATCATAAGGCTTAATGTCTACAAAATCATGAAGATGGATTCTGATTGGTTGATGTCAAAGGTCACAGAACTGAAGTAAAATGGGATGTTGTTAGATCTGCCATGCAGTGACAGTAAAGAACAATTGGTAGATTTAATTTTAATTAGATTGAGTAAAACCTAGTTATATGCCACAATTTGACCTGCCAAGTTTTGAACTTGCAATAAAACCTAGTTATAATGCCACAATTTGTCCTGCCAAGTTTTGGCCTTACAGTAAAACCTAGTTATAATGGCACCAATTGTCTGGCCAAGTTTTGGCCTTACAGTAAAACCTGTTATAATGCCACCATTTGTCCTGCCAAGTTTTGGCCTTACAGTAAATGTTATAATGCCACCATTTGTTCTGTCCAAGTTTTGGCCTTACAGTAAATGTTATAATGCCACCATTTGTCCTGCCAAGTTTTGGACTTACAGTAAAACCTGTTATAATGCCACCATTTGTCCTGCTAAGTTTCGGCCTTACAGTAAATGTTATAATGCCACCATTTGTCACTTACAGTAAAACCTGTTATAATGCCACCATTTGTTCTGTCCAAGTTTTAGCCTTACAGTAAGACCCTGTTATAATGGCAACATTTGTCCTGCCAAGTTTTGGCCTTACAGTAAAACCTAGTTATAATGTCACCATTGTCCTGTCCAAGTTTTGGCCTTACAGTAAAACCTGTTATAATGGCACCAGTTGTCTGCCCATGTTTTGATATTACAGTGATGCCACTATTTTGGCCTAAACAGGTTTTCAGTGAGCTCTAAGTTTTGTTGCTATTTGATTACATGATAAGTAACTAAATATTTATATAAAACTATACGAATTTGTATTTTCAGTCTGGTAATAACACATATAATTTAGAGTTATCTTTCTTTGTAAGGTTATGTTGACTTCGTGTTTTACATGAAAATATTGCAATAAGAGGCTGTGATTGGCATTGAATTTCTAAATGCAAATAAATTAGTGGCTCAGAAAGAGTGACAACTTAATTTCACAATTGTTTTACTCCCACCAATTCAAATGAGCAGAAGTTTCTGTTTTAGCATGGTTAATGAATTCTTCATTGCAATAATTCATGTGCATTCTTTATTAGTTGGGAGGTCTTGACAGTGACCCGTTATTTTCTTTATCACATCCTGTTTAGTGATTTGAGTGAAAAATATGTATTATTAAAGGATTCAATATTCAAAAAGATGTTTTTCAAGTATTGTTCCAAAAAAATAGTTTTAGAGGTCTTTCAACATACTTCAGTGCTTCCAAAAATGCTGCTATCACACACACCACCCCTTTGTGAAATATGACCATGGTTGTCCATCGATTTATTTCAACTTGTACATTGCACTCGTCACAACTTCGGCCGATTTGTACCTTATTTAACCTCGTATGTATTACGTAAGCTTTCATAACAGTCTGGCTCCTTTGAAATGATAACACAGTCGGGCATAAAGTAAACTTTAAACCAACACCAGAGACAGAATGTAGAGGGGAAATCCGGTGGAAAATGTTGTATTTTGTTCGCATTTTTCCCTACTTGTTTTTAAATTACACATTTCGGAGCTAAATTATCCTGCATAGGTTGAGAAAAATTATGTGTAAACCGGCAACCGCATCACAAATATAAAGTGTACACACATATCAAGCATTGTAACTGAGCTGAAGTTTGCCGATAGTACATTTGTTTATGTCAACTATAAATATTATCTCAGTCAGGTCCGATATCAAAGTCGAACATTAATGAGCTCCCATGATTGATCAATACAGTATAGCGGGTTATTTTTAACGGATTTGAGTGGAAAATGTATGCAAAAAATTTAAGCGTTTTACATTTTTGCGGATTATCAAAGATTCTGTATATATCATAAGGATACATAAAATATTCACGGAATTTATTTTCCCGATTTAAGTCCATCTGCTAAAATATGCGAAAATTTCCCCCTATACGGTATCACATGCAAAATTAGTTTTATAAAAGAAATTATAAAGTATTCTTGGTGTTTTAATGCATTATACAGTATCTGATATAATTAGGGCCCCGCCACATAGAGGCGGACGCCCTATAGTAATCGCTCTGTCCGTCCGTCCTTCCGTCCCTAACAAAGTCGTGTCCGGGCTATAACTTTTTATACGACCGCAAAAATTTTTGCGGTCGTATATTGGTATGGTGCTGTCGTCGTCGTCGTCGTCGTTGTCGGTGTCGTTGTCATTGTCGATGTCGTTGTCGTTGTCGTCGTCGTCGTCTGTAGACACTTTAGTTTTTGGTCAATAACTTTAGTTCCAGTAGATCAATCCTTATGAAATTTTAAGATAATGTTCTTTAGTACAAAAGGAAGGTTTGGCTCAGTTTTGGTCATTGTGGCCCCACCAGTTTTTAAAAAAGGGGGCAAAAAGGGTTAAATTGGTTGTTTTCACATGTTTGTCTTTAGAATCTTTATTATTAATCGGATTTTGATGGGGTTTCTTTCAGTGTGCTCCTGAAGAAATTTCCAATCTGGGGTATGCTAACAGATTTCACGTAGCATGTACCGCTCACGAGATAAATGGGGCCCAACAGGGGCAAATCTCCAAAAACAAAATTTTTTATTTTAAGTCCGATTTTGATGCAGTTTTTTTTTAATGGATTCCTTGTGAAAAATTAATATGGCGCTCAGCTATTAGATTTTTGATAAGTTGTTTCCTTTCCCAGCTATGAGGGCCGAACGGGGCCAAAATAGCGAATTTGCAGATTATGTAGAATTTTTATTTTTCATCGGATTTCGATGGGATTTTTTTCTTTGGATTCCTCTTGATCTAAGCTTCCAGTAGTATATCAACGGATTTGGCGTAGTTCTAACCGTTTCCGAGCTACAAGGGGTCAAAGGGGCCAACATTGCAATTTTTCTAAATATGCCAAATCTTTATTTTTCATCGGATTTCGATGGGATATTTTTCTTTGGATTCGTCTTGATTTAAGCTTTCAGTAGTATGCCAATTGATTTTGTGTAGGTCTTACCGTTTCTGAGCTACAAGGGGTCAAAGGGGCTAAAATTGCAATTTTTCTAAATATGTCAAATCTTTATTTTTCATGAGATTTCAATGGGATTTTTTTCTTTGGATTCCTCTTGATCTAAGCTTTCAGGAGTATGGCAACGGATTTTGCGTGGCTCTTACCGTTTCCATGCTACAAGGGGTCAAAGGGGCCAAAATTTCAATTTTTCTTAATGTCATAATTTATTTTTTCATCAGATTTCGATGGGATTTGTTTTCTTTGAATTTCTATGGATGTAAAGTTTTAGTTGATAGTACATATTTTGCTCTTACGTTTTTTTCATCAATAAGTGATCAAAAGGGTTGAATTTTTCCCTATTTTGTTCCTAGCTAATAAGTGTGTCAAGCTTCTTTTTGTGTCCATCTAATTATTGTGTCAATCTCTTTACTGTGTCCACATTAACTTTGAACTACTTTTGTTAAAATTTCAGTGGTCGACATGCTGCGGTCGTATCATGCTGCGCTCGGCGTAGCCCTTTATTTGTCTTTTGAGATAGGCTTTTGATATTTTGCATGTAGATAGATCACTTCAAGACAATGTGTCATGAGCAATGATTGATGACCTTTGACATTGACCTTTGTCTTCAAGGTCAGATTTTTGCTTTTATAATGATCGTGTCCGGGCTATAACTGTTATGTCTTTTGAGGTAGGATTTTGATATTTTGCATGTAGATAGATCACTTTAGGATGCATAACACAGTTTTATCCTCAACGTCGTACAAGTAGGGGCTATTCAAAAATCCCCCCTTTCCAATGCATGCATCTCATGTTTCAACCCATGATATCTATACATCAATGGAAAGCTCAAAAGATGAATTTTACAATGAATTCAAGTTCATTTCAAATTTCATTTCACTTTAAATAGTGTATAAACCTGAAATCTGTGCACAAAATAGCATTTTTCACCCCAAAATTGGATCAAATCGAGCGTTTTCATGGGAAAACTGCATACAGCTGGAAAGAATTCAGCATTTCCTTTTTTCACTCATTTCGAAGAGCTTGATCTGAATTTTAAATTGAGCGCACATTCAGGGTACGATCGCCGTCTTCCAAAAAAATTACACTACCTTGAAGTCCAAGTTGAAAATTTCCCACATGTACATACAGGATGTTTTGACGGTTGTCTCCCTTTAGTCAGTGTGCAAATGAAATAATTTTGAAAATTGTAAATTGTTTCAAATTGGGTTCATTTGGCAGAAAAAACTTCCATTCACGACATTCATGTGAAAAATTTGTCGATTTTTTATCCATTGTATATAAATAACAGGGTATCCCCTACCTGTCATGTGACTTACTAGGGGAAAACCCATTGTATTATTTACGAAACTGTGTTATGCATCCTTTAAGCATTTACATATTCAGTTTTCCGAATTTTTTTTTATTTAGTTACAACGAGGGACGAATTCCGAACAATTTGATGTATCCGGCATTGAAATTGATGAAAAAATAATCAATATATGGACATTTTTAATTGCATGTAAATTACAAAAATCCATATGAATTTCAGTAAAAAGACTTCTCAAAAGCTGCCATTATTGGCAATATTTAATCGGTCTGATTTTGTCACTAAAATCTGAAATATTGACTATTTAGACAAATTTTCAACTTAAAAAGCACACAAATTTAAAAAGACAATTTAAGTTTGAGAATTCTAAGGTATTTTATGGGATACTAGAATATGATAAAGAGTTTATAAAAAGGCAAACCTTTTTTTTTATTCAAAAATGAACAAGTACCAAACTGGTGGTACCAACACTGAACATGCTGAAATAAGCTTAATTTTGTTTTTTATTCTTAGCCGGTTTATATTATATAATCCATATTTTTTTTTATTCTACTGAAAACAATATCTGACGTCAAGACAACGTTTGTGACGTCATAATATACTGTCCTTTAATTAAAGTTCCCTACTTTGTTGTATAGATATGAAATAGGCAAGAGAATGCTCATAGTAAACAGAACGCAGATAAAAAGTGGCGGAACAATAAGCATAAAACAAACTTCTATATCAGTTGCAGCACAATGAACTTATTTTCACAAGTAAAACTGTACGAATAATTCCATTCAAATGACAGTCGTACATGCCATATGACATATGGCAATTGCCCAAAAAAGCTACATTTGTATAGCTTAGACCTAAACTAATTGTGGCTCTTAATCAGAAATTGTTTGTGTGATATAGTTTTGACACTACTTTTGACTTATAGGCTTTTAAATAGCCAAAAATTTTGATATCTGAAATGTTATAATGCAAAGTGTATTTCAAGGCACTACAAAATGTTCCTTCAAACACCTATTTTGAGGGCATTTATTCATTAAATGAGGACTTTAATTTAATAAATTAATTGTAAATAGCTTAAACATGACAATTAAACAATATAAAGAGTTTTCTGAACAGTTTTTATGATCTGGGAAATACAGTATCCAAATCCAGTATGTCACTAAATATGCTTTAAGGATGCATAACACAGTTTTATCCTCAACGTCGTACAAGTAGGGGCTATTCAAAAATCCCCCCTTTCCAATGCATGCATCTCATGTTTCAACCCATGATATCTATACATCAATGGAAAGCTTAAAAGATGAATTTTACAATGAATTCAAGTTCATTTCAAATTTCATTTCACTTTAAATAGTGTATAAACCTGAAATCTGTGCACAAAATAGCATTTTTCACCCCAAAATTGGATCAAATCGAGCGTTTTCATGGGAAAACTGCATACAGCTGGAAAGAATTCAGCATTTCCTTTTTTCACTCATTTCGAAGAGCTTGATCTGAATTTTAAATTGAGCGCACATTCAGGGTACGATCGCCGTCTTCCAAAAAAATTACACTACCTTGAAGTCCAAGTTGAAAATTTCCCACATGTACATACAGGATGTTTTGACGGTTGTCTCCCTTTAGTCAGTGTGCAAATGAAATAATTTTGAAAACTGTAAATTGTTTCAAATTGGGTTCATTTGGCAGAAAAAACTTCCATTCACGACATTCATGTGAAAAATTTGTCGATTTTTTATCCATTGTATATAAATAACAGGGTATCCCCTACCTGTCATGTGACTTACTAGGGGAAAACCCATTGTATTATTTACGAAACTGTGTTATGCATCCTTAAGACGATGTGTCATGAACAATGATTGATGACCTTTGACCTTGACCTTTGTCGTCAAGGGCAGATTTTTGCTTTTCTAATGACAAGTCATGTCTGGGCTATAACTTTTTTGCCTTTTGAGATAGGCTTTTAATATTTGGCATGTAGATAGATCACTTCAAGATGATGTGTCATGAACAATGATTGGTGACCTGTGACCTTGACCTTTGTTGTCAAGAGCAGATTTATGCTTTCGTACTTACAAGTTGTGTCTGGGCTATATCTTTTTTGTCTTTTGAGATAGGCTTTTGATATTTCACATGTAGATAGATCACTTCAAGACAATCTGTCATGAAACATGATTGGTGACCTTTGACCTTGACCTTTGTCTTCAAGGTCAGATTATTGCTTACATTCTGTTGATATCTTGATGATATGATGGTGTCCATACTTGTGTAGTGTCCACACTTGTACTGTGTCCACACCTGTATTGTGTCCACACACACTTAAATTTGCACTTATATTACAGCGGGGCCCAAAGAGATGGCTGCCATCTCTCGGATGTCTAGTTTTCTATATATATGGATTCATGATGCATTTTTAGAGCTTCCAAAAAATTTCAAGAAATAAAGCTCGTATTGCTTTAATAAGTATGGTCAACTACTGCCACTGACTATGGTTAACCATGGTCATGAACATGGTTGACGATGGTTAACCATGGTTTGATAAAATCCTATCAAACCATGGTCAGCCAAGGTGTCCCATTTAACAAAATTGTTAAAACCGTGGTTAACCATTGTTGTCCATGGTCACATTTCACAGAGGTCCCCCCTCCCTCAGGATGTTGCTGGGCAGAATATCATGTTTGCTGAAAGAAATCTAGTAACAGCATCTGCAGTGAAATAGCAGAGACTATAACCTTTAACACTAGGAGTCCAAACACCATGCTTCACTTGGCATATTGAAAACACTCAATAGTGCAATTTTAAAAATGAACTCCATAGACTTTAAACAGCAAAAATAATTCCCTGGACAGTTTAAGAATTAATGTTCTATTTTTATACAACCGCAAAAATTTGCGGTCGTATTATGGTATGGCCCAGTCGTCTGCGTCCACGTCCGCGTCTGTGGACAGCATAACTTTGGTTCTAGTGGACGGATCATTTCCAAATTTTATGATGCCTTGGATCATTTCCAAATTTTAGTATGAAGTTACTTGGCATAAGCTTTTGTCCGGGCTTTAATTTCGGGTTTTTGGCCCCGCCGTTTCAGAAAAAGGGTCAAAAAGGGGTAAAATTGGGTATTTTTGTGTCTGTGGACAGCATAACTTTGTTTCTAGTGGACAGATCATTAATAAATTTTAATATTATTTTTCTTGGCTCATGCCTAAGCCCTGCTTTTCATTTCATGTTCCTGGCCCTGCCCGTTTTAGAAAAAGGGGCCAGAAAGGGTTAAATCGGGTGTTTCCACTTATTTGACTGTAGAGTCTTTATCATTTATTGGATTTTGATGGGGTTTCTTTCAGTGTGCTCCTTAGCAAATTTCCAATCTGGAGTATTTTCAACGGATTTCATGTGGCATACACCGTTCATGAGATAAATGGGGCAAAAAAGGGGCAAATTTTGAAAATTTTATTTTTTCATATTTAGTCCAATTTTGATGCAATTTTTTGCAATGGATTCCTTATGAAAAATTAATATGGTGCTGCACCATCAGATTTTTGATAACTTGTTTCCTTTCTGAACTCTGAGGGGCCAATTGGGCCAAAATTGCAAACATGCAGATAACCTAAAATTATTATTTTTTAACAGATTTAGATGGGATTTTTTTCTTTGGCTTCCTCTAGTTGTAAGATTTCAGAGGTATGTCAATTGATTTGGCATAAGCTCTTTTCATTTCCGAGCTATAAGGGGTCAAAGGGGCCAAAATTGCATAGTTTTGAAATATGTGAAATTTTTATTTTGCATCAGATTTTGATGGGATTTTTTTCCTTGGATTTCTCTTGATGTAAGCTTTCAGTTGGTAGTCAATAGAAATATAGCTCTTTCCGTTTTTATCCATAATTGATCAAAAGGGTTGATTTTTCTCCCTAGTTTGTGTCCAGCTAATTACTGTGTCAAGCTCCTTTTTGTGTCCATCTAATTACGGTGTCAAGCTCTAATTTACTTTGTCCACATTCACTTTAAACTACACTTGTTCAAATTTCAGTGATTGACATGCTGCTTTCCTATCAGGTTGCGCTCGGCGTAGCCCTATATTAACAGATGAAATATGATGCTTGAGATCAGATGGGTTTACTTGGGGATTTGGTCAGCCAAGGTAGATAGTGATTGTTACATAAAATTCTAGTGTTTGAGAAGAGGCATGGCCACTCCTGTGAAATTGTTTCCTCAGCATACAGATTTTAGGAATGCATGAAATCTTCTCCAAAACTGTTTTAAAAGTTTACCTTTTGTATATACTATTATAACAAAATAAATTCAAATGCATTTTCATACTTTCACAAAAAAAAAATTCAGTCACTGAAATTGCTACTTATTTGCAATTTTGACAGATTTTCACAATTTTTTAAGGTTTTTTCTAAAAATTTGGTGCATAGCACCTCCAGAACCAAAATAAACTTAAACTTCCATTTGGAAGGGCAAATGTGTAAACACTTGCAACAAAAAATTAGTTTTTGGTTCTTTGTGTCCTTCATTTAGTTTCATCTTCCCAAACGCTGTAAAAAGGCTTATGTTGACACAAAAGGCTGTTAACAGCTATTTTCAACTGTTAATATGTCAGAAAATATACAAGTGTGGCATATATTATTTTGATTCCCAGAAAGAACACTTACCGGAGACCACCAACAGTCTGTGCCAAAAACTTTTTCATTCACTAGCCCTAAGGGGCTAGTAAGGTCCAGTGTTGTACTAGCCCGAACTCAATTTCACTATAGCCCTTATAGAAGATTCTTAGTTGATAATGTACAATTTTAACTAGCCCACCGGGCTATTGACTTTAAATTTTACTAGCCTGAGACTGATTTTACTAGTCTCGGCATAGGGCTAGTGGCTAAAGGCACATACTGCACCTAACTAGATTTTCGACAAAATTTGAGCAAATTTTGAAAATAGCCTATTGTATGAAAAAAATCCCTGCCTTAATGTTCATACCTCTTTGCCAGTCCAAAATGCCAAAAAACTGCTCAGTCTGGTATACTGTGGAAGTACTTCTATTACAGGTAACCAAAGTTTTTTGGTTTTCGTAACTATCAGTGTTTCATGGGTACTAAAATTTGTGGTTTCAAATTCCATACAGTAATATTCTAGGAAATATATTTAGTGAACCATTAAATTCATGCAAATTGTAACCTCATGAACAATAATACTATACAGTATTTAGAGGATATTGGCAGTCCTAATGATTAAAAAAAAGGCTGTTATTGGCTAATTTTCTTACATTAAGGTACAGCAAATATATTGTAACTAAATTTGCCATTGCCATGTCTGACATCCCAAAAAACTGTTTTGAACACTTTGGAACTTAGGCTAGTTGTTAAAGCAATAATATAAAATACCCTAGATTTTCATCCCCGCCCGCCCTGAAATGATATGTGGCCAATTTTGGTAAATTTCTTTTAAAATGACATAATTTTTCACAAAAGTTGATAAAAAATATTAAATAGTTTCACCCACGCCCCAAATTTCAAGAAAAAATGGATGGCAATGGCAAGTAAAACCTATGCATCTAATAATTATATCATTATGGCCTTATGTTTAAAACAAACTCACACACCTAAACAGATGTTTGATCTAATATGTAAATTGTGTCAACTTCCTCCTGAACGCGATGACTTCAAGCAGAATAATATTAAATATGTATTATTTGAATTTACTTGAATAAGATGTAGAACATATCTCACAGGCTGCACATGGAAAACTGAATCTATTTAAGTAGTAAATATTAATATCCATAGCCTTTAGAACTATAGGGATACAATAGGATCACTGTCCATCTGTCTGTTCCCCTATAGCATCTTCCAATACTCAAAGGCACATAGACAATATTGTTATACCTTATAATATTTCCCTTATATAAATGCATTGGAAAAAAATATTTCTCAAACCAAAAAATGATCTGTTGACCAGTCAACAGTTTTCAGTCTGTTGACCGCAACCAAACTGTTGACAGACTGCCTTATTTTGATTGGTTCAAAAACATCAATGGCGACGTGAATTGTATTCAGATTAAATGGAGCTTATTTAACAAAACTGAAAGTTTGCAGTTATATAAATGTAATACAGATAGATATACCAATAAAATATAAAAACTAAAACAATTGAACATGAACAGTTATAGACTGGGTCCTCAAACAACAGCTGTTTTGTTTGATCCTCTGACTTCGGCTTCATACAACAGTTCAGTCCTCGGGTCAAACAAAACAGCTGTTGTTTTTGGACCCAGTCTATAACTGTATACTGTTTGATTGTTATATATTGTACCAAAGAAGTTAAACTCAATACTGTCTGTTGAATTTGAAAACATTAAGTTCAGTCATGTTGTAAGGTTATTTCAAATCAGATACACACTTTGTACATAAGTACATAAGTGCATGTGTAAGGTTATTTTAAATTGTACATCAGTGTTAGGCTTACAGGGATGATTTTTTTCAGTTATTGACAGTCCGGAATTGTCCATTTCAACTATCATGGTATTTGACTTCCAGTTTGACGTAACTACTTTTTATGCCCCCGGATCTTTAGATCAGGGGCATATTGATTATGCCCTGTCTGTATGTTTGTCTGTCTGTCTGTCCATAAACTGGCTCATAACTTTTGAATCAGATTTGATAGCTTTATTATTAGCTAGCCAAACATAGTTAGGGAGATGGTATAGCCTTTTGCCTGTTTGTAAGTCCGTTCCTCTGTTCGTCTGTTTGTCTGTCCGTTCAAAGTTAAGACCATATATCTTTTAAATAATAAGTCATAGATGGATAAGGTTTTGTCCATGGATGCATCTTGAATAGTACTTAACCTGGATATGGGATGTTGTCTCCTTGACATTAACCGCATTTCCTTTCTTTTTCATATTGATATAAAGAATAGGTGAATTTGACCTACATTTCATGCATGAGTAACTTAGATTAAAAAATTTTTGATGGTTCAGATCTGGGATACTACTACTAATAGAGGAATGATATTCTGTATGTAGATGCGTCATGTAAAGTTACAAAGCTCCAGATAAAAATGAGGTCACTTTGACCTACATTTCATGCATGAGTGACTTAGGTTACAGTTTTGTAAGAGTCCAGATCTGAGATAATACAACTTGTGGAGTAATAATACAGTGAAACCTGTCTAATGGGACACATGAGTATTCCAAAATCCTGTGAAAACTGACATAATTTTTTGGTCCCAAAGATAGATTTTAAATGCTTTTTAAACCTGAGCATTCCGACATCCTGTGTAATCCGACACATTTTTATGGTCCCACAGTGTGTTGATTAGACAGGTTCAACTGTACTTTGTATTCAGATGGGTCTTTTAAAGTTAGGAAGTTCCAAATAAAAATTAGGTCACTTTGACCTACATTTCATGCATGAGTAACTTAGGTTAAAGTTTTTGTAAGAACCCAGATCTGGGATACTACAACTGTTAGAGGAATAAAATTTTGTATGTAGATGCATCTTGTAAAGCCAGGAAGCTCCAGATAAAAATTAGGTCACTTTGACCTACATTTCATGCATGAGTGACTTAGGTCAAAGTGTACAGTCTGAAGATTAATCTTTCATCAGTAGATTCATATGCTATAGGTATAAGGCTCATTATTGAAATAAGGTCAATACATTTCTCGCATGACTCAGGCTCAGATTTAAGTAACAAGCCAGATCTTGAATGGTACAACCTTGAGAATGCTTTTAACACCATGCAAACATTCATCAACTGGGCGGGGGAATTAGCTGTTGTTTCCGACTGCCCCTTCTCTTGTATTTGGTATGTGTATTGATCATGTAAAGCTGAACACCATTATGCAAATTCCACTTTGGTCAGGTCAAAGGTCCAGCCACTCTCTTTATACCCATACCTGCCAACTTATGCAAATGATCATGGGTTTTTATACGACCACAAAAATTTTTGCGATCGTATAATGGTATGGTGCTGTCGTTGTCGGCGTCGTCGTCTGTAGACACTTTTGTTTTTGGTCAATAAACTTTAGTTCCAGTTGATCAGTCCTTATGAAATTTTAACACAATGTTCCTTTGGTCAATGGGGTCCCACCCGTTTTTTAAAAAAGGGGGCCAAAAAGGGTTACATTTGATGTTTTCACATATTTGACTGTAGAATCATTATTATTTATCGGATTTTGATGGGGTTTCTTTCAGTGTTCTCCTGAATTGAATCATCACTAGAGTATCTAGTTTCAAATTTGTTATTTTGTATGTCGTAGGTCAAACAACATGGCTGCCATAACTAAAAATAGAACATAGGGTTAAATTACAGTTTTTGGCAAATAACAGTTTCTGAGCTTTCAGGGATCAAAAGGGCTAATTTCTATGTTTCCTAGTTTGTATCCAGCTAATTACTGTGTCAATCTCCTTATTGTGTCCATTTAGTTCCTGTGTCAATCTCCTTATTGTGTCCATTTAGTTACTGTGTCAAGCTCTTTACTGTGTCCACATTCACTTTATTTTACACTTGTTAAAAATTCAGTGGTCGACATGCTGCGGTTGTATCATGCTGCGCTCGGCGTAGTCTTTTATTAGCTCACTTGGCCAAAGGCCATGTGAGCTTTTGCCATCACTCGGCTTCCGTCCTCCGTCCGACTCCGTCGTCCGTCCGTTAACTTTTATTCAAAGATCTTCTCCTCTGAAACTACATGGCCAATTCTAACCAAACTTGGCCTGAATCATCACCAGGATATGCTCTTTCAAGTTTGTGATTTTTATGTCCGTAGACCAAACAACATGGCGGCTGTTACTAAAAATAGAACATAGGGGTAAATTGCTGTTTTTTGCAAATTACTCGAAAACCATATACAGATATCAAAATTCTGACATGGAGTAAAAATGATCAGCATGATGAGATCTACCTGCCCTGCAATTTTGGAGAATATCCGTTTACCTGTCTTGGAGTTATTGCCCCTTTTTCGTAAAATTTTGAGTTTTTCGTTACTTCTGGTCTTATATATTGAAATTGATAGAAGATAGAAGTGAAATTTGTATAACAAAAATGTTCAGCATAGTAAGATCTACATGTCCTGCAATTTTGAAGAAAATCTGACAACCCACATAGGAGTTATTGCCGCTTTTTCTTTGAATTTTCTCAATTTTTGAAAGTTTTTACTTTTATTCCAAAAACTGTTTGAGATAAAGGTTAAATGTGAATTGCAAAAGTGTTGAGGTTTTCAAGAACTACAATTTCTACATATGTCCAGCAGGTTCGCATCTCATCCAAGAATGCCACCAGCGTGGAAGATAGTTTAACATAGGGCCCTATGGGAAATGCATTCAAAGATCTTCTCCTCTGAAACCACTGAGCCAAGGGGGACCAAATTTGTCACAATAGTCCTTGGGTGGTCCCCTTTAAAGTTTGTGATTTTTGCATTTGTGCCTCATCCAAGATAGCTGCCAGCGTGGAGCACAGTTTAACATATGGACCCTATCGGAAATGCATTCAAATGTCTTCTCCTCTGAACCCACTGAGCCAATTGGAACCAAACTTGGTTACACTAGTCTTTAGATGTTTTCCTTCAAAGTTTGTGATTTCTATGTTCATGCCTCATTCAAGATGGCCGCCAGCAGGGAACATAGTTTAACATAGGGACCCTATGGGAAATGCATCCAAACATCTTCTCCTCTGAAACTACAAGGCCAAATTGAAACAAACTTGGTCACAATAGTCCTTGGGTGGTCCCCTTTAAAGTTTGTGATTTTCACGTTCTTACCTCATCCAAGATGGCCGCCAGCATGGAACATAGTTTAACATAGGGACTCTATGGGAAATGCATTCAAATGTCTTCTCCTCTGAACCTACTGAGCCAATTGGAACCAAACTTGGTTACAATTGTCTTTGGGTGATCCCTTCCAAAGTTTGTGATTTTTAGTTTGTACCTCATCCACGTATGAAAATTAACATCTGCTGAACTGATTTGTAGTATGAATGGGTGGTCTATAGGTGACAATGAATAAAACCAGTGACCAGGTGAGCGATACAGGCTCATGTGAGCCTCTAGTTTACAAACTCCAGGCATACCAAAAAACAGGGAGTTCCTATCCATTTTCACGTGGATATTTTGACATCTTAATGACATTACAATCACCATGCAATCTCTTAATGACTGTTTTTTGTTAAGCAAGGAAGAACCAGTTGCTTTCTGAAATTATCTGATTTGACATCGATTCTCTTGGAACCCCAGCAAAACAGAGATAATTTGCATATGTATAATACCTAGTGAACTAATGAAATATTTTGTTTGAACTAGTCAAATGAACTCGCTGTTAACAAGTAAGGTTTTCACATCCATAACAGCTTGTTGGTGTATATATATATATCTGCTGAAGTGAAATATCCAGGTAAATCCTGCAATTTAATTGGTTACTTTGACAGGAGATATGAGACCGTATACCAATGGTAGCAAAATCACAATTTTTAAACACTTTTAAACGAAAAAATATAGCACTTCTAGCAGAATTTAATAGTTATTCTGGCTTCGCAGGAGATACCCGTTCATTTTCCTTGTCTGTGCACTGTATCCCGACGGCTCGGGGAATATAGAACACAAGACAGGGAATATGAACCAGTTTCCCTTGTGAAGATTCCCAAATAACATATGATATTACATATGGTAGAAGTTCCTATTAATCTCATTGGCTAATACGCCCATGTGATTTTAAGAATATTCAGTATATTTCAGCGTTGTTTCTAATTTAAGGTATATTGACGCTATGTTTCTATTTTTAAGTATATTGAGGCTATGTTTCTATTTTTAAGTATATTGACGCTATGTTTCTTATTTTTAGTTTTATTGACGCTGCATGTCTTGTTGGACTTTCAAACTACAGTTGTTCACTAAGAAAGTTCTTATGAAAAGATATTAAAAAAAATATTGGAAAAAGCTTCACACTTTAATAGGAGTTTCCGCCGTTTATATAAAAGGGGATATTAAAATGTTTCTACAGAGTAACCACTGAAATCAATGAAAAAATATATTTAACAGTTGTCACATGTTCTTTATAGAACCTTTCACGTAAACACGCTAATAAAAAGGCATACTTGTTTGTTAGTTTGTTTTTCTTTTCTTGCAAATATAAGAGAAATGTCGGTATTTATTTATCCTATGAGCACTCATGTAACCCATTCTAGGTGATGGCAGATACACACATACCTTCGAATAAAGGATCAAGTTTTAATTAAATTCCGATGTATTGACAAAATTTTCCTCCACAAAAATATAATGAGATACCATAAAACTACATATGTAATATAAAAATGATGGACTTTTTACTCTGTCAATATGTTAAATATGGACCTGTTAGGAATATATTGACCTCGGACTTCGTCCTCGGTCAATATAAACCTAACAGGTCCATATATAACATATTGACTTCGTAAAAAGTCCATAATTGATAAATATCCTTATGATGTCATTTACAATGATAAGCTGTAGTAGATACCTGTTTATTATGACCCTCAGTATATTATGCCACCAAACAATTTTAGGGGATGTAATATTAACCTTGTTCATGCAGTCCTTCTGTTGTTTTGTCATTTCTAGTCTGATCTAGGATTATGGGATATTGTCTTTGTCCTGTCTGTCCTATACCTGCAAAACTTGTTTGCTATGACTAATGAATTATTAGAATATACTTTTCATACTGGACAAATGTGTAGGTCTAAATATGCAAAAGAAAAAAAAGGTCAAGTGAAAGGTCAAGGTCAAATTAAATGTACTTTAATATCCACATCTAAGAAAACAATCCAAATTGATTTTAAAAGAGTCTTTGAGTTTGGAAGCTTCATTTTACTTCAAAAGGCCAGACTTGCCAAGTCTGATTTACCCACACTCCATCTAGGACTGGTTTTATTAGCTCACCTGGCTATGCCAGGGTGAGCTATTGCCATCACTTGGCGTCCGTCGTCCGTCCGTCGTTAGCTCACTTTCAAAAATCTTGTCCTCTGAAACCACTGGGTCAAATAATTGAATCATCACTAGGGTATCTAGTTTCAAATTTGTTATTTTGTATGTCGTAGGTCAAACAACATGGCTGCCGTTACTAAAAATAGAACATAGGGGTAAATTACAGTTTTTGGCAAATAACTCAAAAACTGTTACAGATATAAAAAATCTGACGAGGTAAAAATAATCAGCATGAGAAGATCTACCCATGCTGAAATTTTGAAGAAAATCTGATGACCCATCTAAGAGTTATTGCCTTTTGCGATCACTTGGCGTCCGTTGCCCGTCCGTCGTCTGTCGTAAACTTTTCATTCAAAGATCTTCTCCTCTGAAACCACTGGGCCAATTGCAACCAAACTTGGTCACAATAGTCCTTGGGTGGTCCCCTTTAGAAAATGTATCCGGTAGGTCCTTACCTAATCTAAGATGGCCGCCAGCGGGGAACATAGTTTTAACATTGGACCCTGTGGGAAAGACATTCAAAGATCTTCTTCTCAGAAACTACCAGACCAATTATAACCAAACTTAGTCACAATGGTCCTTAGATGGTCCCTTCTGAAAAAGATATCCGACAGGTCCGTACCTAAACCAAGATTGCCGCCAACGGGGAACATAGTTTTCACATTGGACTCTCTGGAAAATATAGGCATTCAAAGATCTTCTTCTCAGAGACTACCAGTCCAATTATAACCAAACTTAGTCACAATGGTCCTTAGATGGTCCCTTCAAAAAAAGGTATATGGCAGGTCCGTACCTTAATCCAAGATGGCCGCCAGCGGGGAACATAGTTTTAACATTGGACCCTATGGAATATACATTTAAAGATCCTCTTCTCAGAAACTACTAGTCCAATTAGAAGCAAACTAAGCCACAATGGTCCCACAATGGTGATTAGGTAGTCCCATCCAAAAAATGTATCTGGCAGGTCTCATCCAAGATGGCCACCATCTGGAACATAGTTTTTACATTGGTCGTATTGATTTTTAGGGGAACCTCTGCCCAAATTTTTGAATTTTGATTTGAATTGTGGTCTGAATGTTTCAATTTCAGCAATATGTATTACCTTGATTATAAGGGGAACCCCTGCCCAAATTTTTTTTGAATAGTGTTCTGTTATGGGTTGTAATGGATGGTTGATCTTTGGGTTGCCATGGAAACCAAACAAGAATACTGTAATTTAAGAAAAAAAAAAAGTATTCTACTAAATTTTATGTTTTGTTTTTCCTATTGGAAATGCTTTTTATCTATGTCAGCCTTGGTCCAGGTGAGCGATACAGGCTCTTGAGAGCCTCTTGTTTCCGTAAAATTTTCAAAATTTTGACGTTTTTTATTTTTTATTAAAAAAAACTATAACTGATAGAGGTTAAGTTTAAATTGCAAAAATGTTCAGCATGTTAAGATCTACCCACATGGATATTTTGAAGAAAATCCAAGTAACTATATATGAGTTGTGGCCCTTTATTGGTCAAATTTTTCGTGATTTTTTACTTTTTGTCCTATATTTCAAAAACGCTTTGAGATAGAGGTCAAGTTTAAATTACAAAAAAGTTCAGCATGTTCAGGACTATATTTTTATGAACACGTTCAAGTTTTCCGACCGCTTCCAGGATGGCTGGCAGTGGGGAACTTAGTTTACCATTTGACCTAATTGGAAAATTCATACAAAGAACTTCCTCTTGAGAACCACTGAATGGATTTCAACCCCCAAGCTTGGCATGAAAGATGCTTATTAGGTGCTGTCCAAGTGTTGTTACTTTGGTGTCGATCCATCATCCAACATGGCCGCCAGCGGGTATCTTAATTTTAACATTGGACCCTATGGGAATATGCATACAAAGAACTTCTACTTCAGAACCACTGAATGGATTTGAACCAAACATGGCATGAATGATGTTTATGAAGTGCTGACCAAGTGTTATTACTTTGGTGCCAATCTGTCATCTTACATAACCGACAGCATTGGACCCTATGGGAAATGTACATAAAGATCTTCAAGAGAACTGCTGAATGGATTTAAATCAAACATGACATGAATGATGCCTGTCAGGTGCTGACCAAGTGTCACCAGCTGTGAACTGAAATTTAACAAAAGATCTTCTTCTAGAGTGCTTAATAGATTTAATCCAAACTTTGCTTATGAGAAGCTGACCAAGTGTTGTTACTTCAGTGCTGATCCATCATCCAACATGGCTGCCAGTAATGAATTGGACCCTAAGGGGAAATGCATACAAAGATATCATGGAAAACCATTGAATGGATTCAATTTAAACATTGCATAAATGAAACTTGTGAGTTTTTGACCAAGCTTGTTACTTTGGTGCTGATCCGTCACCAGTAGCAAAACATAGTTTAACATTGGACCCAGTGGGGAAATGCTTAAACATATCTTCTCCTCTGAAACTGCTTGAACAATTTCAGTAGAATTTTGATATGATAGTCCTTATGTGACCCTCTTCATAGTTTTATGTTAAAGAGCTGCCAGCAGGGAATGTAGATTAACATAGGCCCTTAAGTTTGGAAACTGATTCAAAAATGTTCTCTGAAACTGCTTGATCAATTTCAATTAAATTTTATTAAAAGTTTCTGATTTTTATGTACGTACACCACCAAAGATGGACCATCAATTGGGAATTGTCAACAATTTCAAAAATCTTCTCTGAAACCACTGGGCCAAATGTAACCACATCAACAGGGTATGGCTTCTCCAACTGATGTTCAGTTTGTCCCTCTGTCGAAAAAACATGGTCGCCATTGCTAAAAATAGAACATAGGGGTAAATTGCAGTTTTTGGCTAATAACCCAAAAACCATTACAGATATCAAAGATCTGACAGGAGTAAAAATGATCAGCATGATGAGATCTATCCACTGTGCAATTTTGAAGAAAATCTGAAAACCCATCTCGGAGTTATAGCCCTTTTTCCGTTAAATTTTCAAAATTTTTGCATTTTTTATTTTTTATTTCAAAAGTGTAACAGATAGAGGTCAAGTGTAAATTGCAGAAATGTTCAGCATATCAAGATCTACCCACCCTGAAATTTTGAAGAAAATCTATAAACCTTTGTAGGAGTTTGCCCTTTTTTCACCGAATTTTTAAAATTTTATTATTTTTCATCTTTTATTTCCAAAACTATAGAAGATGAAGGTTAAGTGTAAATTGATGAAATGTTTAACATACTGTGGCGACTTTAAAACTGACGTTGAAAATTGTTCCTTGACCGCCATTTTCAAAATGGCCGCCGAAAAAAGGCGGGAAAATTCAACATTGTCCAATTTCAATGAAATTTGGTTTCTAAATAGATATTGATGTTGCAACTTCAAAACCGGTGTTGAAAATTGTTTGTTGAATGCCATTTTCAAAATGGCCACCAAAAATGGCGGGAAAATTTAACATTGTCCGATTTCAATGAAATTTGGTTTCCAAATAGATATTAATGTTGCGACTTCAAAACCGATGTTGAAAATAGTTTGTTGACCGCCATTTTCAAAATGGCCGCCAAAAAAGGCAGGAAAATTCAACATTGTCCGATTTCAATTAAATTTGGTTTCCAAATAGATATTGATGTTGCGACTTCAAAACCGGTGTTGGAAATTGTTCAGTGACCACCATTTTCAAAATGGCCACTAAAAAGACGGGAAAATTCAACATTATCCGATTTCAATGACATTTGGTTTCCAAATTGGTCTTGTTGTCGTAACTTCAAAACTGATGTTAAAAATTGTTTGTTGACTGCCATTTTTAAAATGGCCGCCAAAAAGGCGGGAAAATTCAACATTGTCCGATTTCAATGAAATTTGATTTCCAAGTAGATATTGTTGTTGCAACTCAAAACTGATGTTGAAAATTGTTTGTTGACTGCCATTTACAAAATGACATTTCGACTTCAAAACTGGTGTCGAAAGTGGTTATTAGCAAGAATGTTTTTTGTCAAAATAGCCCAACAAAGAAATATAGTAAAACATGATCAGACTTTAAAAACAGCTCAAGATATTGGAGGTGTTTGAGCTACAAAAGTTAGAGAAACTGAAGATCAACTGTATAACTTACAATGTTACCTTGATTGTGGCAACTGAAAGCCAGGTGAGCGATACAGGCTCCTGGGAGCCTCTGGTTTAATTTTGAGCAATTTTAAGTAAATTTTTCATCTTTTGTGAAACACCACCATATCAAGAAGAGCAATAAAAATCGAAATGACATTGGATGAGAGCCACAGACAAAGGTTCCTTGTTTCTTTTGACGAACAATTTGCCTTTCTATATTAAAGGTTTGTCTTGAATTGACTTTTAAGCTCACCTGGCTGTGTCAGGGTGAGCTTTTGCCATAACTTAGAGTCTGCTGTCAGTTTTTCCTCCAATCCTAAACTTTTCATTCAAAATATTCTCCTCTGAAACCAAAGGGCCAATTGAAATCTCACTTGATCACAATAGTCTATGGGTGTTCCCTTCAAAGATTGTATCTGGCACTAATTTTGCACTCCATCCAAGATGAATGCTAGTTTGGACCATAGTTTTAACATCGACAAAGTGGGAAAATTCTTTGAAAGATCCCTTTGTCAGAAACTACTAGTCCAATGATAGCCAAACTTAGTCACAAATGGTCCTTTCCAAACAGATATCTGGCAGGTTGGTATCTTAGCCAAGATGACTGTGAGTGGGGAACATAATTTCACTCAAGCCCCTACAGAAACACACACTAAGTTCTTCTAAAAAAAACTTCTAGTCCAATTAGAACCAAAGTTAGTCACAATTGGTTCTTAGATGGCCCCTTCCAAAAAAGGGTATCTGACAGGCCCATACCTCATCCAAGATAAGTGCCAGTGGGGAACATAGTTTAACATTGGCCCTTTGGAAAATCAAATTGAAAGATCACCCTCTGAAACTGTCCGGCCAATCAGAACAAAAGTTGCATGACCACTATAGTTATTGGATGGGCCTTGCAAAAATGTGTTTTTCAGATCTGCACTTTATCTAAGATGGCTGTAAGTGGGGAACATAGATTTACATTGGACCTTTTATCCTAGCTTGTCAATGTGAACAATACATATGGAATAAAGAACATCTTGTTTTTGATACGGACTTGATCACGACCAGTATCAAGTTAGACATTTAGGGCGAGCTTGATGAGCTACGCCGTGATAAAATCTGTATCAAAATCAAAATGCTCTATATTTCTTTTATCAGTAATTCACAAAATGATAAATAGAACTCTGTAATAAATTGATATAAGCTGAAATTTTTATTTTAGCACTGTTAATTTTTCGCTTATTGCAATAATTTATATGAATTTTTCATTCAACGTCATATGCCTATGCACACACAAATAGTACAAAACATGACGCCAGCATAGCAAGCGGCACATGACGCCTTCATAATGAACAGATAATTTCATGATAGTGCCCAATTTGGTGATGCTGAAATTATCAGTGTCAGTGGATCAAAGGAAATTCATACAAATTACCGCTAAAGACTGTTGCGTATCTCTTGTTTTTATTGAAAACAATATCATGTTTCTGAATCTAATTGTGTTATTTTTTCGATCATGTTATTTTTTAAGTGAATTAGTAAACAGATGTTTTTATTCACTTCCTGTTTGTACAACATCTGATATTTTTTCTTATTGATTTTGTAACTAGAACTGTTTTTGATCATTGTCTACAGGTATTTGTTAAGTTAGTGGGATTGACACGAAGGTATTAAAGGATCTATAATGGACATCTGGATTGAAGTACCTTTGTTCATGGTAGACTAATTCATTTGTTTTTAGATGACCAAAATTTCCAACTTCAGGTGATTTTTAAAAAAAAGTTTTTAAATTTTTGTAGAATATGTAGTGTTAATCTTTTCTGTCCATCCGTTCGTCCTCTTAAATTTTCTGTTTTAGTACATTTCTCAGAAATTGTAAGAGATACCATGGTGGTAATAGAACAATGATCACAGTTAGACCAATAGGTAGATCTTTGGCAGTACTACATAGTTCAGAAGGTATTTTGACTTTTTGGCTTCAGTTTTTGCTAAAAGTCATAAAAATGTCTTGATTAATTAAGTTCAAAGGTCACATGTAGTTAATTTGTGTCACTAGTTTTGTGCAATCGGTTGAAAATTCCAACCAATTTCCCCTGCGAAATGTGACCATGGTTGACCATGAACAACCATGGATAAAGCAGGAACAACCATGGTTGACCATGGTTAAAGCATGGTTGACCATGGTTCAACCATGGTTATCCATGCTTCTGACCATGGTTGGCCATGGTTAACCTTATAATATTGACCATGGTCACACCATCAACAACCATGGTTTGATGGTCAAGTCTTTCATGACCATGGTTAACCATGCTTTGACCTTAGGTGATTTATGCACCTGCAAGCCTGCATAATATCTTTGACCATGCTTACATTCACAATTACACAGGCATAATAGATTTACATAATTATCAATAAAATAAATTGCTTTTCATTATATTATTTATGACTTTTCACAATGCTCTGTGCTTTCACTTTATGTTTATCCCTATTCAATCATTCAAGTTTATAGCCCTTTTGAAGTCTGCTAAAGGTTCACCATAATTTATGTCATTTCATGTCTTATGATTGTTATATTTTAATTTAAATTTTACTCAAATAACTCTGTAGTTTTTTTTAAATCATGTTTTCACTCCCATCAAATTTTTGGCCATTCCAAAAATCAACCTTGGCAGTTCTAGCCATATATTTGGAAACAACAAGTTTTAAATTATCTCCCTTTGTTTTAAGAGATCCAGTGTAATTTATTGAAAAACATTAAGAGCATTTATGAAATCCTATTAATGATAATTCAAAATAATTTAACTGAAGTGAAATCAATCATCGAGAGTAAAGAAACAATACAAATTGTGAGAATTTTGCAAAATTTAAAATCAATGTACACCTTATCAAACGTAGTGACTGTTACAGTGTTCTCTTGTAAAATCAAAGTAGGTGTGCCAAAAGTGAAGAGGAACTGTAAGGCTAGCGAGGGTGAACAGAGCCAAGATAACAGACATAATAACATTAACAAATTCAAAACTATTGAAAATAGCTCTTATTAAACCATGGTCAACCAGTGCCACTGACTATGGTTAACCATGGTGTCCCATTTAACGAAAATTGTTAAAACCATGGTTAACCATGGTTGTCCATGGTCAACCATGGTCACATTTCGCAGGGGAATTATTTTATATATTACTATTGGTTAACACAAGGACTTATAATGAGACATATACATCCTTGGTTCACAGTATGTATGATGTAGGGATATAAGGGAGATATTTCACAAAATTTTGGCTATTATCTAGGAAAAATGAAAGGATATGGAGTGAATGTACATGTGACAAAAACGCACACGATACATAGAAAACTCCAGTTTATCAAGGACAGGGCTTTTACTCCTGTCTACATCTTGATGTCGCCTGAGGGTCTTCAACTAGAGGTGAACAATATTCACCCCCTCAAGCGAGATAATTATTATCTGTATATTTTCTTACATAAAAACCATGAAATTCAAGTTTTCTTTCTAGAACTAGTGCTATTTTTACTTATTAAGACACATTAAGAATGTTTTCAGATTGAATTCATTAAAAAAATGTAGTTTGATTTGAAGGAAGACCAAAACTTTGTATAATGGTAAGGTGCTGTCTATGTCGTCCTTGTCGGCATTGTTGTTGTTGTATTCGTCTGTAGACGCTTCTTTTTTAGCTCACCTGGCCTAAAGGCCATGTGAGCTTTTGCCATCGTTTGGCGTCCGTCGTCCGTCCGTCTGTCCGTCCGTAAACTTTTCACATTTTGGCTATCTCCTCTGAAACCACTGAACCAATTTCAACGAAACTTTACAGGAATGATGTGTGGAAGGTCCTTTACTTAGTTTGCCGAAATTTTTCCGATCTGCCAAGAAACATGGCCGCCAGCGCTGAACTTAGATTTAACATTGGCCCTATGGGAAAAAGCATATATTTGCTATCTCCTCTGAAGTTACAGAAGCAAATTGAACCAAACTTTACAGGAGTGATGTATGGAAGGTCTTTTACTTAGTTTGCCGAAATTTTTTCGATCCGTGAAAAAACATGGCTGCCAGCGCAGAACATAGTTTAACATAGGACTCTATGGGAAAAGCAAATAATTGCTATCTCCTCTGAAGTTACTGAAGCAAATGGAACCAAACTTTACAGAACGATGTATGGAAGGTCTTTTACTTAGTTTGCCGAAATTTTTTCGATCTGTGAAAAAACATGGCCGCCAGCGCAGAACAAAGTTTAACATGGGACCCTATTGGAAAGGCAAATATTTGCTATCTCCTCTAAAGTTACTGAAGCAAATGGAACCAAACTTTACAGGAATGATGTATGGAAGGTCTGCCGAAATTTTTTCAATCCGTGAAAAAACATGGCCGCCAGCGCAGAACATAGT
Organism: Modiolus philippinarum; assembly: GCA_002080025.1. Classification (NCBI taxonomy): domain Eukaryota; kingdom Metazoa; phylum Mollusca; class Bivalvia; order Mytilida; family Modiolidae; genus Modiolus; species Modiolus philippinarum. Next base: position 64,887 of record MJUU01063886.1, on the reverse strand, counting down.
TTAACATGGGACCCTATGGGAAAAGCAAATATTTGCTATCTCCTCTGAAGTTACTGAAGCAAATGGAACCAAACTTTACAGGAATGATGTATGGAAGGTCCTTTACTTAGTTTGCCGAAATTTTTTCGATCCGCGAAAAAACATGGCCGCCAAAGCAGAACATACTTTTACATGGAACCCTATGGGAAAAGCATATATTGACTATCTCCTCTGAAGCTACTGAAGCAAATTGAACCAAACTTTACAGGAATGATGTATAGAAGGTCCTTTTCTTAGTTTGCCGAAATTTTTTCGATCTGTGAGAAAACATGGCCGCCAGCATATCTGAAATGTATAGAAGATCCTTTGCAAAAATTATTCATTTTAATAACATGGGTGCTAATGAAGAACATAGCTAAAAATTTGACCCCATTGGTAAGGAAACATTTTTTTTAGTCATGTATGGTGTAGAAGCATTTTGACAGGTGAGCGATACAGGCTCAGTCTCTGAGCCTCTAGTTTGGTCGTATAGCTTTAGTTCCAGTAAATTAATCCTTATGAAATTTTATTTTGATCATCAGAACACCACAATGTATCAATATGTCATAAAAAGCCCTTGACAACAATAAACTTATGAATTGTAAAGTTGTAAGGTCAAATGTCAAGGTCGCATGAGTTAAAGCAAGAAGAATATTGTTACAGTTTCACCATTCTAGTCAGACTTACGTAACTTTTTCAGTATTTATTGCTTATGTGCACCATGTTATACCCCCACTCGAAAGAGTGTGGTGTATACTGGATTCACCTTGTCCGTCCGTCCGTTCGTCAATGTGAATTTTTCGTCTCATTTTTCTCAGCATCTACACGAGGGATTTATTTCAAAATTGGTAGGCAGCCTCTATATAGTTAGTTGCAAGGAACGTCCTATTTTGAGTACTGTCAGATGTGCACTTCCTGTTTGACGAAATCAGGAAATGTGGACTTAGTTACAAAATGTAATGAAAACAAGAATTTTTCATGGCATTTTTCTCAGCTTCTGAAAGAGGGATTGATTTCAAAATTGTTATGCAGCCTCTATATGGTTAGTTGTAAGGAACGTCTTATTTTGAGTACTGTCGGATGTGTACTTCCTGTTTGACGAAATCATAGTTGCCAACTCACATGATTTGTGCGTGTAACACACGCTTTTTCAACGGTTTACACGCGTAGATTTTGTCACAAGGCGTGTACACGCTTTTCCGAACTTCAAACGCCATTACACGCTTTCGTTGTTTACGTTTTTGGTTATTAGCGATATCGCGGTTTTAGTGATTCTCTTGACTTTTCCACATGTTTTTGGTTTTTAGCGCTATCGATTCCCATGATTCTCCGGACTTTTCATGAGCAAAGGGTAAATTGTTAAACTTCGATTTCGGTCAAACAACTGATTTTGAATCGTAACTCGTTTCAGTTTCTTGGTTGGTTACGTCAACTAAAGACACGAGTGCAAAGAGAAAAAGATATTTTTGTACCGGATTCGTGATACCAATACAAAATTTGGGAGTCTGGGTTTGATGTAAAAGAAAGTGATCGGACAGTAGGGACTAGGGCCAGTAGGAGGCCTTTGCAGTTTACAAATTTATACTGGATCATTTGGCATGTTTACAGAAAATAATCTAGTCAGATATACATAAGCTCGGACTCATGAAACTCTTAATCTGTCAAAATGGGTCCAAGACCATTAGTTCCTTATCAGCTACAGAAAATTGAATAATGGGGTCATCAAGGACAAGGCTGAAGAAACTCTTCACTAATTTTTTGGCTTGCTTTCCTATAAATTCAACCAAACTTGTAATTAATTTGATTATGTACCCAGTCAGCTTGTTCTAAAATTAGCAAAACAGGCAAATATAGAATACAATGGGAGTTTATACTTAGTAAATTGGTTTCATGTAAATTTGTTCACTAATCCGAAATTATGTCGCGCGTTTTTACACGCTTTTTGGTAGATCATGTCATGTCATGACATGATTTTTCATTGTCAGAAGTTGGCAACTATGGACGAAATGTGGACTTAGTTACAAAATGTAATGAAAACAAGAATTTTTCATCGCATTTTTCTCAGCTTCTACAAGAGGGATTGATTTCAAAATTGGTATGCAGCCTTAATATGGTTAGTTGTAAGGAACGTCCTATTTTGAATCCTGTCAGATGTGTACTTCCTGTTTGACAAAATGTGGACTTTGTTATGAAATGTAGTGAAAACATGAATTTTTCGTCACATTTTTCTCAGCTTCTACATGAGGGATTGATTTCAAAATTGGTTTGCAGCCTCTATATGGTTAGTTGTAAGGAACGTCCTATTTTGAGTTCTGTCGGATGTGTACTTCCTGTTTGACGAAATGTGGACTTTGTGAAAACATGAATTTTCTGTTGCATTTTCCTCAGCTTCTACCAGAGGGATTGATTTCAAAATTCGTATGCCGCCTCTATATGGTTAGTTGTGAGGAATGTCCTATTTTGAGTCCTGTAGGATGTGTATGTCCTGTTTGACATAATGTGGACTTAGTTACAAACTTTAGTGAAAACATGAATTTTTCGTCGCATTTTTCTCATCTTCTACAAGAGGGATTGATTTCAATTCCTATGCAGCCTCTATATGATTAGTAAAAGAACATCCTATTTTGAGTTATGTCAGATGCATACTTTCTTTTTGAAGAAAATTGGACTTACTTGCGAAATTTAGTGAAAAACATAAATTTTTGATCAAGGGTTCAATGAGTGGGGGTATACCTGGTAGCCATTCAGCGACAGCTCGTGTTTTTTTTTCTTTTAACTCTATAATTTTCCTCTTTTATACGTGTTGTCATTGTATGACAAATCCAGGAACTTGGTATGTATAGGGCAAACAGCACAAGGGTTCCTTTGAACAGTCATTCATTTGATATATCAAATGTCTTACTTTTATAGAATTCATTCAACAATCCTTTTCAAATGATTCATGCATCAATGTACTTTTACATGCAAGGTACACAATGATATCTAATTTAGTATTAATGATTTATTTTTAAATATCCCACATGAAAATTTTATAATAAGATTGCAAAATAGCATTATTAAATGGAAATTAAAAAGACTACTTTTTTCCTTACTCTGCATATGTTGTACTTATTGTACATGTGAACGTAAAGTTCAAATGGCAGTGTTTTTATAATTACAATATAACTCTAATTTGGTCTCAAGATTAAAAAATTTAATTTTAAAACCAGTTGGAACCTAATGATATTACACCCTATTTGTAATAGATTTGCATATTTATGTTGGTTCTCCAAATGATTTCTTTCACATTTTGCTCATCATCTACAAGAAGGTTTGATCTCAAACTTGGTTCTTTATCAGCAATTTCAAAATTAAGTCACTCCTGTCTTTATATGTGGCCTTTCTATTGCAAAAAAAGGGGGTGATATTCCTCTCATGCATAGAGATGCAACTTCTTATTAATACTTGAATTTTATTAAACATTATCAAATAAGAATTTTCATTCCCCCCCGGACCATTCTGAAATAGGTGTTGGCAGGTATTACCTGAAGTCAGATGATAAACAAGTCTCACTATGGCTTTTACCATGGGCTTGGATCCCCTTTTAATTCAAGAAAAAACATACCCGTAAATGAAATAATTCAACAAAATACCCCAATATGTAATTGAAATATTCATGCATTAAACACAAAAGAAATATTTGAAAGAAATTGTTAATGTACTGATAATTTCTATTTGATGTTAACAAATAAAAAGTCCATGGATTACAATTGTTAACCCGAATAAGTTCACCTTGCTGTTATTAGGAAGGTCAAGTGGTCATCCATTTCATCAAGTTACTTGGACGCCTTTAAAATAGGACAATCCATCACTTAGAAATTTTCAACTGCAAACATGATAAAGATTAGTGTAATCATATTATAGGAAGTGGAACAGACTTAATTGTATGTAAAGAAAGATAACTCTAACCAAAATATTAAGATTCCATTTAACCAATTAAATAGATGAAGGTATAACACCACTAATTCAGAAACCAGTCAGGCACTTATGTGAATTTAGTCCTTATAAGAGATGATATAGTTCCAATAAAGTGTTTATTTTGTTACATATTCAATGTGTTGGCAACTGAATCTTATTTAATTAGAAAGTTTATATTGTAAGGCTTCTTTTGAGCCTGAATTTATATAATTTTGCAAGAAATAAAAAATTTATGGGCATGGGTGGTGGAATAACTCAAAGCCATCATGGGAGACTGAATTATACCTGAAAGGGGCATATGTTAGTTATTTATCTGAAAACTTGTTTTGGACCTTTTAATACAGAATGCATCAATGTTTGATTTTCATATTTATCCAATTTGTGTGATATTTGCATTAAACTTAAACAAAAACAAAAAACAAAAAAAAAAGGAAAAAACATTGACTGTACATGAATGTGCTCTATGGTATCAGTATTGAAAATTTGGACCAAATTCAGAAAAACCAGAAAATTATTTAAGTTTTAGCTGTGAGGATGTAATTTTGGACATTTGTGTAGTAGTAATCCTACAATTTTTTGAATTGGCTATGTTTTATCATTGATTCATTTGCAACTACTTTTCTGCTTTCAAAAGAATAATATGATGAATGCAAATTTTGTGAAACTTTGATTAATCATAGCAAAATATTATATTTACCATATTAAATAAGAAATTTCAAGTAAAAAAAGTTCTATTTATCCTTTGTGAATTAACCGAAAAAGAATTGGACATTTTGTTTTTGATACAGTCTTCTTCACATACAGATGAACAACATGGACAAAATAAAATCAGGTGCACCTGTAGAGATAGCATCTCCTGATTCTTAATTATAAGCCAGTGGGATTGTTGAACATGTCAATATAATTTTCAGATTTTCTTTACTGATTCTGCCATTTTATCATCATTATGCTTCGAATAAATATTTGTGATTCATAATAAGATTTTGATGCTAAAATTGGATATAAATTAATGACGTGTTCATTTTAGTTATACAACAATCATAATAACCATGACTAAATGTCATAAAACACCTAAGGTACGCTCAAATGGTGAAGATGTAAATTGTACAGTAAAGGTTTCTAGATGTTTCTTGCCGAATTTTACAAAAGAAATAGGAGGGTATGAATTATCGTTGACCATCAAACGCCTCTTTTCATCTATCGTTAATGTCAAATGGGTCAAAATTTTACCATTAATTATTAATGTATTAGCGTGATTCGTGAAATTACTTGAATTTTGTACCGTTATTGTTATTTGGAGAGAAAAAAAATATCGTCATTAGTCAAATAAAATTTTTGTAGAAATATCTAGCAAATTTATCTTGAAGGCATAAATATTACCGTTAACGTCATTTTACCTAATTTTTTACCGTTTACCGTCATCAGGATACCCCCATTCCTACTCTCAAATAGGAAATTGCATTAGATCAAAATTTAAGATCATGATATCTTCCTTTTGTGTAAGAAATTCTACATTTTTTCCTCTCGTTTCGCCCAACACTCAACTCAAGAAAAGACAAAATTTCTTAAACTTGTTTAAGATCTCAAGGTCTTATGCAAGATCTTATTATTCCCCACTGTTCAGAAATGTGAAAACAGGACAGATGTAGATTCTAAATTTTGTGATTGACATGGTTTTTAAATGTAAATGCTAATCATCAATAGACATTGAAATCACAATGAAATCAATTTAAAACTGTCCCGTACAAAATTATTTTTTGCAATGTGTGTGTAAAAATTTGAAAAGAGAAATAGATTCATTTACTTTGGAGAATTGTACATAATTCTATATCAACTCTTGTTATGCAATTTCAAATAAAAACCAACCACACGCTCACTATAAAATTTTGTAATAACTGGAGTAGATATCCAAGTACAAGTCTTATTATTATGAAATCAAATACTTTATAATCAGGGCTTTTACCTTGAAGCAATGATAATCATTAAATTTTTTGAATTTTAATAGAATTATTTAAATGTTCAATTTTTTTTTTGCAAATATCACCTATAAAAAGTATGTTGTCCTCAACAGATGGTTTACAAACGATTAATCTAGATCGATACACATGTAAATGTCCTTACTGTATGTATTCATAACAACCTGTCACAGTAAAAGTGGCTTTCCTTGTCTGTCTTGTCTTTTGGGGGTATTACAGGGGGACATGCTATCTTCTTGTATTTTCTAACTTTTTTGATTGATTTAAAGAGCTTGTTATTGGCCAAAAGTTTTTTACTTATCAGTGTTGTATGGAAAAAGGCTTTCAACAAAAATTGCTCATTTCATTTGGCTCTGAAAAAAAAAAAACAATTGGCTTGATTAAACATTAGACCCTGTATTTCAAGTAACAACTTGATAGCAATTGCTATTGAAAGATCGTACTCAGTCAATGACAAAAAATGTTACTTTCAGTAATAAATATGTGAAAAATACATTCACACAGTTGAGAGTTTTTCGCACGAGACACACCCCCAACCCAACCCCTGATTTGGGACGAAATTATTCTGGATTTATAGAACTAGAAATATGGTGACATATGCAGTGCTTTGAGCAAATGTAGACTGAGCTTTATTGCACTATATATGTCACTTGTAAAGTGAAACCTGTCTGAAATGAACCGTTCTCAGGGACTGAAGAATTTGTTCGGTTTAGGTTTAGGTAGATACACAGGTTTAAAATATATAAAAATTGGTACAAAGGGTCTTCACATCATGTTTGGTTTACGAAGGGTCTGATTAAGACAGGTTTTACTGTACAAATTTATTTACATTGTTCACAGATATTGTATTTAATCTTATTTAAATTGCTCCACATTAATGTAATATTAGTAGTGTAATCTGAGGTTAATATATTTTTGTATTTACTTTTGGTGTTCAATGTACAAGAACTACAGTTGTCTCCCTTGACTTGATTTGTATAATGTACAAGTTAATAAAATAAGCTTAATATAAAAATATAAACCAGGATATGGTGTCAAATGATATAATTAATATATCATAAAGTTTAAATGACTTTTGATGGGGAATTCCTGTAATTTTAATTTTAACCAGCTATTACATAAATAGGAAATTTTCTGTATCTAAATATTTGTAAAATTTACATGCAGAAATTTTCCTAGCTTTCCACAGTCAATCCACTGAAAGAATTTCAACCTCTTTTTTTTGGATTAGTGTCTATCCAAAGGATAGAATTCTATCCTATGTTACCACCCAGGTGACCAACCTCACGCAATCAAACATTAATGATCATACCCATGCTAAAAGAATCCTTTTCAGGAAACCTCGTACACATCTTTCTGATCTCATAAAAAACTCTGACACTCAATAGTCTATTTACATTGAACATTAATTTGATTGTCCGAACTTTTCAATGCTTAAATGGTGCCCGAATTCGTTAATTAATCACAGAATGAATTTCCCATTCATAAAATTTTGTGTGTAGATGTATGAATACGGAAGACCGAGGCGTATGAATGGCCTAAACATACTTCCCAGGAACCGTCAGTGAAACGATGTGGCTGTTTTGGAATAAATCATAAAAGAACAATGCATTGGAAATAAAAAATCAAATTCATTAGCCGTCGAGAACAACAGTCCATTATTTATAATCTACGGAAGACGTAATGTTTGTTTACATTTCTAGTTATCAATGAATGGGAAAATACGGCTGTTCCACGTTGGTTGTTCCATTATACTTGTTGCGATTGTCATTTTGCAGTGTCTTCTCCGAGGTCCGCATTTGGTATACATGTAATGGCCGACTCAAAACAAAATACTGAAGAAGTCGTACATCGGTAAATACAAAGAATTACCTGGAAACAGTTGTCAAGGTGCATATTCCGAAACAGACCATATTTTGCAACAATCGGGGTTGGAATTGACAAAATTCGAAATAGGATCAGGCAGGGGTGTTGATCTGTTGATTGCTGTTCGTCCAACAATGTTGAGTCCGGGGTGTTGCGTGTTAATTGCCGTTGATCAGAGTTTGGTCAAACAAAACTTGAGATAATGTCATTTGAGTATTTACGATGCATAACAGTCATTTTTCAATTGCATGAGAATGTATATCATAGTGCGAATTGAGATGCATTGTTGCACAAAGAACTTGGCACAGAGTCTTTGTGTGTTTCTTGGACGAATTATTATCTCCATAAAGAGCAGGGTATTGCATTTGCTGCTCAGGTCTTGTCAGCTTTTGCGTCTTGTCAGCATTCACAAACCTTTCATTCAGGTCTCTTCTTTAGAATTAAATTTCAAACTGTACTTGATCAAGATGGTGCTGTCATTGTTTAGTCTATGTTGAGTGTAGTGTACTGCAGGGAACCCATAATATGTAATAGGTTTCTCGTATAAAATCAAAATTCATCGACTATTTGTCTCTAATGGTTTGATTGCCATTGATTGGCTGGTGATATCAAATGAAGATGGCCACCAGTAAATATTTGCTGACTGTCAGAAAGGCATGTTTTTAATGAGCAAAACATGGTTTTTGTATCTTTTTTTGTTTTGATATCATCATTATAATTAGACCCATAGTAAAAAATGAGTAATTATGCACGACATACTAGACAGGTAATAATTCATATCATACATGGACAGTGTACATAAAATATCAATAGATTAGATACTGATCATTGCCATCATAGACACTAATCCACCAGTCCCTTTGGGACTTTGATTTCTTTTCAACAATTACTTACAGTTTAAAGGTACCCGTATAGAATTATTCAAACTAAGGTATTCAAATGATAAAAAAGGAAACTTTTGTAATCAAGTAATCATTATAATCATGTTATCAACAACTGGTAAAAAGCCTTTAGTATTCACATAAACAATTTTAAAAAGACATAGAACTTAAAATTATATTATTTGATTTTGTAGTTCAACTTTTAACAGAAATTATTTATGAATTGGGAGAACAAAATCCAAGTTGAAATTTTGACAGTCTTCCTAAAAGTTGAAAAAAAATCTGCAGGAAATTTGGTCTGACTAGTAGTGAAAATTGTTAATTCGCTGTTTTAGATACTAAACCATTGTGGGTAGAGCATACACCAAAATATTTTGATTGGTCAAGAACCTAGATAACGTAACGTCATTGGCTGAAAACTGATTGTTGGTACACCAAAATTTGAAATACAATGACATATACCCACAATTCCTCAGTTTTTGAAACGGCAAATTAAAGTTCAGAATATTATTGTATTTTCTCTAATCGACTCAGTGTTTACTTATAGTCAAATGTGAACAAGTTTTTGGTCATTTCCATATTGTCAAACCTTGACACATCTTGTATTAATTTCATGATTCTTGAGAAAATTTTAATGAATAAATTCAGCTGTTTAAGGGTTCGAATAACAGTTGAATTAAGTTTTCATTTGATTTGCAGATAAAAGGTGCACTAAAAAAATTGCAAGTCAAAATAATGTTGCCAGTCTCCTGGTCTGATAAAAATGGATATTTTGTCAGTCCAGGCTGAAAATTTATTTGTCAATACTCGCAAAACAGAGCACACCTCTGGAGGCTGCTTAAAGGGGGGTGCAAATATTGCCATAAAGGTATCTTTTGATAACACCAGGGCAAGCGTGATCAGTGGACCTTTTGCAAAAATATTGATAGGACCCTCTGGGATTATACTTTGATTGTCAAGCTTTTTTTTCAAGAACTACATGATCTGAACATAAAGTCCATAATTGTACTGTGGAAGGCCATACTAGCCAATTCTGAAAATCATGAAAAATGTTACCATCAAAATTAATATCCATGCTCATTGAAACCTCTGATTTCTGTGCTGATTACAGTTATCCTTTGGTAGGTCAATTTGATATGTTAAGACAATCACGAAAATATCTGCTAAAAAAATTCCTTGACGAATGCAATGCATGCCTCTGGAAGCCTCTTGTTTCTCTGAGCTCAATTTGTTCATAAATTTTTCTGAATGAAATTTGCTTGTTAATATAACACCTAGTATCCTGTTGCATATTTTTGTCAGAATATTCCATCTAAATTTTTAATGCTGTATTTCGATGTCAAATTGATGTTTATTGTTCTTGGTCAATCTAAGCTTGATCAAAGTAATCGAACAAAGTTGTAGCGAATATTCATTTCACAATTGAAGGAAGGTGATTTAGAAATTTATTAACCAATCAGTTGTGTTTGCTTTGATGTTTATTGACCAATGAATTGTCAGGATTTTGGTCTCGAAGTTTTTCTGTGTATCTATTGGAAATTATTTTTGCTGATTGGTTAGCATTTAGCTGTTTTGATTTTCTGAGCCTACAGATGCCAGCTGACTACTTTGACATAGCGTCTTATTTTTTTAAGATTATTTTGGTGAGTATAAGTCACTTATCCATTTAAGATCTAAATCTAGTGAAGTGGAAATGTTGATTATGAAATGAAAGAAATGAAATAAAAAAAAATCTAGCAAAATAATAGGTCTAGAATTTAATTCTAAAAACAATATGGGCTGTATTTCTTCAATGTTTTTATGCCCCCAGATTGAGGATCGGGGGCATATTGTTTTTGTCCTGTATGTTTGTCTGTGCGTCTGAGACTTTAACCTTGGTTAAACCTTTTGAATTATGTAAGATAGACTTTTAATACTTGGCAAGTGTGTAGGTCTAGTCAAGAGGAACATAAATATGCAAAAAAAAAAAATTAGGTCAGGTCAAAGGTCAAGGTCACAGAGGTCAAAAAGGGGTGAAATTGGCGGTTTTCACATATTTGCCTGTAGAATCCTTATTATTTATCCTATTGAGACGGGGTTTGTTTTATGTTATTGCTAATAAAATTGTGTTAACTGCAGAATGCCAACAGATTTGAGGTAGCATTTACCGTTGTTGAGAAACAAGAGGCCCAAAGGGGGACAAACGGAAAAAAAATGAATTTTTAAAAAACCTTGGCTATAACTTTTGAACTTATGTAAGGTAGACTTTTCATACTTGGCAAGTGTATAGGTCTAGTCAAGAGGAACATAAATATGCAAAAAAAATTTAGGTCAGGTCAAAGGTTAAGTTCATGGAGGTCAAAAGGGATGAAATTGGCTGTTTTCTTATATTTGGCTGTAGAATCCTTATTATTTATCCTATTTATCCTAATTGTTTTATGTTATTGCTAATTAAATTGAGCAACTGCAGTATGTCAACAGATTTGAGGTAGCATTTACCGTTATTGAGAAACAAGAGGCCCTAAGGGGGTCAAATGGAAAAAAATGAATTTTTCAATTTTTTGTCGCATCTTGATGCAGCATTTTTCTGTAGGTTTCTTATTGCATGTTTAAACGATACATTTAACAATTAAAACCATTTCAATAAACAAGAGGCCCAAAGTGGCTCCATCTGTTTCAGAATAAAGGGGTTGAATTGGGTGTTTTTGTGGAACTAAACAACTTTTGAACTATGTAAGATAGACTTTTAATACTTGGCAAGTGTATAGGTCTTGTCAAGAGGAACATAGATATGCAAAAAAATTAGGTCAAATGTTATATGTATGTATTGTATGGTCGTGTAGTTTTTGTAGTGAGAGTTATGTCCCTTTTCCTGTATTTTGTAAATGTAATGTGACGTCATCTTTGTCTGGATAAATGTTGATAATGGAATCTGACGTGTTTGTTTGTCGGCCTTTAATCCTGAACATCAGGCCTCAAGAAGCCATTCCCCAGGCCGTAACATGGTGGAGAACTTAAAATGATCCTAGTTTTATAGTTTAGAAGATCTTTTGGAACAATTATTTCGCATATTTTGGATATTTCGGACTTTGAAAATTTTGAACCATGTATGCCGATTGAAAGAAAAAAAAAGATGTCTGCTATTCAACTATTTAACATTTTTCGGAACTTTGGACATGTAATTTATTGGAATTTTGGAATTATTTTCAACCAGCCAGACCATGTCTCGTCATTGTGTAACGTAACTGTATTCTGTGTATAGATATGTTTGTGAGACGCACGTGTTGTGTATTGATCCATGTGAACTTTTACCTGTATATATTTAGAGTCACATAAATTTTGATTATCAATTGATAAACTTTACCTGTTGTATGACCGTATTTTGATTAATGCACTCACTCTGACTTTTGAAGTTTGTTTGAAGTTGCCGACCCACGGAACTCTGTTATTTACCGTTGATAGTTTGTGTAGATTTATTGATTGAAATGTGTATTTCATGAGATTCCGTTACCGAAGTATTTTTAATTCCAGTTTTGACTATTTCGTTTGCATGTGAGGTTTACCTCATTTGCATATCTGATGTCCACTCCAGTTCATAAATATTTAAAGTTTGTCTACATTTGAAGGAATATTTTCCAGACCGTTTTAATATTAATGTGTTTATTGTTTGCATGTGAGGTTCACCTCATTGCATGTCGTTTAATTATCGTCCCGTCATAAATTATTTGATTCAACGTTTTGGTGATGATTGCATCGCCACACTTTGAAATTTATTCTCAGTATGTTTTGGACTTAAATGGATACTGCTACATATGCACGTGCATGTGTGATGATTGCTTCTGCATATGCACCTCTACAGGGTGATGATTGTTGCATTTCCGTTTTCATATTCCGGTAGTTTGGAGATCTTCATATGCACGTGAATGTGTGATGATTGCTGTCACCGAAAAGTTGTCTACTTGGACAGTGCTGCATATGCACCTCTACACGAGTGATGATTGATGCATTTCCATATACATATTACTCGATTTGGTTACAAAATTAACTTTATTTTTGGACAAATTTTCAGTAAATGACGAATTTGTATGTATTCATGTCCACTGAATGTAGGTTAGTTGTGTCAAGAGCAGTGAGATATGTTCCAGAAATAAAACCGAGTTGTAAGAGTTTGGAGGTCTCTGCTGGTCTAATCGAGTATACTGCTATATGACGTTCGCTTAGTATTTGGCATGTTTTGAGTAAATGATGCTGGACTGTTTATGGGATACTAGAGACTTTTAGTTTAGAGTGGATTATGTTTTTATACAAAGTGTCAAAAACCAACGACCATTATAAAAATTTGAGAAATTTTGTTTTTCGGGGGCGGGATGTTATATGTATGTATTGTATGGTCGTGTAGTTTTTGTAGTGAGAATGGAGAGTGAGAGTTATGTCCCTTTTCCTGTATTTTGTAAATGTAATGTGACGTCATCTTTGTCTGGATAAATGTTGATAATGGAATCTGACGTGTTTGTTTGTCGGCCTTAAATCTTGAACATCAGGCCTCAAGAAGCCATTCCCCAGGCCGTAACACAAAGGTCCAGGTCACAGAGGTCAAAAAGGGGTAGAATTGATTATTTTCATATAATTTAATGTAGAATCTTGGGGCATATGTAGTGTTTCACAAACACATCTTGTTTGGAACCTCTGAAAATGCATTATTTCCTATTCATATGTCTAGAATATGATATCAGATACCAGCGGTATCATGCATAAAAACGCCAAGAATATTACATAATATCGAGGGGCCTAGGCGGCCGAGTGGTTAAGGTAGATCTACTACCTATACAACCACTGTAGTCTATCATCACTGCGGTGCAAGTTCGCACCACTTTGTACATTACAAAAAAGGGTGCAATGGACTTACAATCCTAAGTGATATAAGGTATGTCAGTTACCTGCCCAAGGTCGCTTGTTTTCTCTGGGCACTCCAGCTTCCTCCACCACTACAACAGACTGTCATGATACTGCTGAAAGTGAAGTTAAACCTCATATCAATCAGTCATAATTTTGATTTTCAAAATAATTTTGCATGTGATTTTGAACAGTCATTGAAGCTGATTAATGTACGATATCACTGATAACGGACTTAAGATATTACGTATAGTCAACATATACAAATGTACACTGATCGACAGACCTTAAGGCTGTGTTACGGTACTTGATATGTGTCTACACTTGATATTTGGGATGTAGTTGCAAGTTTACACTAAACTTCTCAACCTATACTGGACTAAAAGATCCAAGTGTGGAGTTGAAAAATGCAAAACAAATCAGGCCTGATTACTACTCTTTTCCTCTTCCATATCTGCCGTTTGTTTTAACGTTTTACCATATGCCCGACTGGGTTCTCATTTCAAAGGAGCCAGTCTATTAGGAAGTTAGAAGAAGAGGTACATGGAAACTAACCGGCTGAAGTTGTGTACATTTTAAATCAATGATGAAGGATTTCAAACAATTAAAGCCCTTCTCTATATATAATAATAAAATTTGGACATCCTTGTAGGAATAATATGGGATGCATTCTATTATTTTGGCAATATAAATATTGATTCCCACTTAACCAGCCAACTGCCTTTTTGCACACAGCACATGATTTAATCGGATTGTGACATGTCAGTTGAAAATGCTGAATTTCTACAAGTTATGACTTGAAATTCTTCTGAACCAAAAAATTGAATAATTCCAACTCATATTGCTTAAAACAGGAACTGCAAAATTTGTTGCAGCTCAGTACACTGTAGCCTTTTTAGCTCACCTGGCTAAAGCCAGGGTGAGCTTTTGCCATCACTTGGCGTCCGTCGTCCGTCTGTCGTCCGTCCGTCCGTCCGTCCGTCC
>MJUU01063886.1:18900-34293 GCA_002080025.1 Modiolus philippinarum | reverse complement strand
TTACAGATATCAAAAATCTGATAGGTTTAAAATAATCAGCATGATGTGATCTACCTACTGTGCAATTCTGAAGAAAATCTGAAAACCCATCTCGGAGTTAAAGCCCTTTTTCCGTAAAATTTTCAAAAATTGCTCTTCTTTTTTTTTTCTTTTTCCCAAAACATGTAACAGATAGAGAGGTCAAGTGTAAATTGCAGAAATGTTCAGCATATCAAGATCTACCCACCCTGAAATTTTGAAGAAAATCCAAAAACCCTTGTAGGAGTTATTGCCCTTTTTTCACAAAATTTTCATATTTATGCCCCTCCCACAAATGTGGAAGGGGCATATAGTGTTACCCTTGTCCGCCCTTCCGTACGTCCGGTTAAGTTTTGCGTTAAAGTCCATTTCTCAGAAACTGTAAGAGGTAGAACAATGATTGTAGGTCAGTACATAGATCTTTGATAGTACTACAGAGTTCACTAGGTAGTTTGACTCTTTGACCTATATTTCATGCTTGAGTGACTCTGGTTAAGTTTTGTGTTTAAGTCTATTTCTCAACAACTACACATTATAAGACAATGATGTTTCATCAAGTTGATTGCCTTGATGAGTACTACACAAATCATTGTCAATTAGGTGGCTTTGACCTACATTTTACGCTTCAGTGACTTTGGTTAAGTTTTTGCATTTAAGTCCATATCTCAACAACTACACTTTATAAGACAATGATGTTTCATCAAATTAATTGCCTTGAAGAGTACTACCCAAATCATTGACAATTAGGTGGCTTTGACCTACATTTTACGCTTCAGTGACTTTGGTTCAGTTTTGAATTTAAGTCCATTTCTCAACAACTACACATTATAGTACAATGATATTTCATCAAATTAATTGCCTTGATGTGTACTACCCAAATCATTGACTATAAGGTGGCTTTGATCTACATTTTTCGCTTCAGTGACTTTGGTTCAATTTTGAATTTAAGTCCATTTCTCAACAACTACACATTATAGGACGATGATATTTCATTGAATTAATTGCCTTGATGAGTATTGCCCAAATCGTTGACAATTAGGTGGCTTTGACCTACGTTTTATGCTTTGGTGAATTTGGTTAAGTTTTGCCTTTAAGTCCAATTTACTTAACAACTACACGTTATAGGACAATGATATTTCATCAAATTAATTGTAATTGCCTTGGCAAGTACTGCCCACATCAATGACAATTAAGAGGCTTTGACTTACATTTTATGATTAGGTTATCCTTTGCGATTAATCTTTTGGCAGAGCATCCGTGGCTAACAGACACATTCTCTAGTTTTCGTCTTTTATTTCCAAAACTATAGAAGATGAGGTTCAGTGTAAATTGATAAAATGTTTGCCATGCAATGGCGACTTCAAAACTGGTGTTGAAAATTGTTCGTTGACCACCATTTTCAAAATGGCCGCCAAAAAAGGCAGGAATATTCAACATTGTCCGATTTCAATGAAATTTGGTTTCCAAATAGGTATTGATGTCGCAACTTCAAAACTGATCTTGAAAATTGTTTGCTGACGGCAATTTTCAAAATGGCTGCCAAAAAAGGCGGGAAAATTCAACATTGTTCGATTTCAATAAAATTTGGTTTCCAAATAGATATTGATGCTGCGACTTCAAAACCGATGTTGAAAATTGTTCTTTGATTGCCATTTACAAAATGATGTCTCGACTTCAAAACTGGTGTTGAAAGTGGTCCTTAGCAAGAACTTTTTTTGTCAAAAAAGCCCAACAAAGAAATATAGTAAAACATTATCAGACTTTTAATACAGTTCAAGATGTGTTGTTCAAGCTACCAAAGTTTGAGGGACTGAAGATCAACTGTATAACTTACAATGTTAGCTTTATTGTGGCAACTGAAAGCCAGATGAGTGATACAGGCTCCTGGGAGCCTCTGGTTAATATAAATGTCATATTACCAATAAATTGAGTAATGTTTGTCATAAAACTGCAGAAACTATTTTGTTAGACAATGATACAGGTGTTTATTTCATCAACATCCAGTTGCACTATTTCTAGAAACTGACAAGAGACATTTACATGATTGACCAATCGCCAACTCCGAAAAAATATAACACACATGTTAGTTCTTGTTTTGAAAACTACACGATCAGGAGGTGTTTAAATTTGCTGGAAATTGGAGAAAGTAGGTCATCACCTTTGCAAAATTGGGTTGTTGTGTGCATGTGCCTTAAAGAGTCTAACTTAATCTATGTTTTATTCAGATAATAAACAATATAAACGAAAATAGGAATAATTTGGAGGAGTGAAATGTTAATTTCTATTGAACTAAAAAAAATGCCTTTCCATGATTTCGTGTGCATTCAGTAATTGAGTGGTGGAAGGACCTTTTATTGGACACCGGGATCAGCCATTTTATTCAACTGGAATTTGGGATTAATGCTTTATTGGATCTGGGATTTGCGTTGTCATTTCTGAGGAATTGGGATTGAAAATTTTATTTTCTCGGGAATATGAGATTTGACAGATACATGCTGCAAAAAAAATAAAGGAAAGGCTAACATTTCCATGCAGGATATTCCATAGAATGGCATTGAATATTCAAATCGACCAGAATGTAAAGATGAGTTCAAATTATTATGTCAAACATGACAGTATGAATGTGTAAATAAACGTTTGAAGTGTGTATATTTTTCATATTATTGGTAATTTGTATGAATTTCCTTTGATCTACAGAGATTGATAATCCCAGTATAACCGAACTGGACATTCTCACAAAATTATTGGGTCACTGTGAAGGCGTCACATGCGGGTTGCTAAGCTGACATCATGTTTTGTGCTATTTGTCATGTTCATACGCGTTAGACGTTGAATGACGAATGCATTGAAAATATTGCAACAAACAATAGATTAACTGTACTTAAATAGAAATTTCATCTTATTTCATTTTATTTTAAGAGTTCTGTTCATCATTTTGTGAATTACCGATAAAAGAATTTTGATACGGACTTTATCACGGTGTAACGCATCAAAGTCGTCCCAACGGGCTCACTTGATAATGGCCGTGATAAAGTCAGTATCAAAAACAAAATGTCCTATATTCCATATATACCAGTCTGTCTTTTAACTTATCTGCAGGGCAGCACACTTAATTGAACATAACAAAATATTATATTGGTCAGAACAGATCAATGATGCATGATTTTTTAAATCAGTTACATCATGTACAAGATATCTTTTTGCAACCACTCAGTGATATAGATTCAGTAAATAGCTAGAACTATTTTTTGATGATTACTGAAAGAAGACCAAAATACAGTTGAGGGTTTTTGATTAAGGCCAAAAGAAAGAAATTTTGAAATAAAGAAAACTGCTTTATTGCCTTTCATTCAATTCTAGGTCTTGAGTTGATATCTGAGTAACTGTACAAGACAGAATGATCTAGCTTTGCAAGTGTATGCATCTTTTGGTGGAAGATAAACATCTTAGCAATATTAAATGATCTAACTTTGCAAGTGCATGCATCTTTGGTGGAAGGTCAGCATTTAAATAATATTAAATGATCTAACTTTGCAAGTGCATAAATCTTTGGTGGAAGGTCAGCATCTAAGCAATATTAAATGATCTAACTTAGCAAGTGCGTGCATCTTTGGTGGAAGGTCAGCACCTAAGCAATATTAAATGATCTAACTTTGCAAGTGCATGCATCTTTGGTGGAAGGTAAGCATCTAAGCAATATTAAATGATCTAGCTTTGCAAGTGCATGCATCTTTGGTGGAAGGTCAGCATCTAAGCAATATTAAATGATCTAACTTTGCAAGTGCATGCATCTTTAGTGGAAGGTCAGCATCTAAGCAATATTAAATGATCTAGCTTTGCAAGTGCATGCATCTTTGGTGGAAGGTCAGCATCTAAGCAATATTAAATGATCTAGCTTTGCAATTGCATGTATCTTTGGTGGAAGGTAAGCATCTAAGCAATATTAAATGATCTAGCTTTGCAAGTGC
This sequence comes from Modiolus philippinarum, assembly GCA_002080025.1. NCBI lineage: Eukaryota > Metazoa > Mollusca > Bivalvia > Mytilida > Modiolidae > Modiolus > Modiolus philippinarum. The sequence continues at coordinate 30,307 of MJUU01063886.1, read as the reverse complement.
ATGCATCTTTGGTGGAAGGTCAGCATCTAAGCAATATTAAATGATCTACTAGCTAACTTTGCAAGTGTATGCATCTTTGGTGGAAGGTAGCAGAAATGATCTAACTTTGCTAATGTATGCATCTTTGGTGGAAGATAAACATCTAAGCAAGATTAAATGATCTTTTAACTTTGCTAGTGTATGCATCTTTGGAAGATCAGCATCTAAACAATATCAGGGATGTGATACTTCCGCGGAATCGCGAATTTCCGCGGGTCCGATCCTGACTGATTCCGTTTTTATATGTAATTGTATACTTCCGCCAGGCTGATTTCCGGTTATTTCCGCGGGTCGTCAAATGTTTGAATCTCATCCCTGCAATATGAAAATGATCTAACTTTGCAAGTGCATGCATCTTTGGTCGAAGATCAGCATCTAAGCAATATTAAATGATCTAACTTTGCAAATGTATGCATCTTTGGTGGAAGGTCAGCATCTAAGCAATATTAAATGATATAACTTTGCAAGTGCATGCAATTGGTGGAAGGTCAGCATCTAAGCAATATTAAATGATCTGACTTTGCAAGTGTATGCATCTTTGGTGGAAGGTCAGCATCTTAACAATATTAAATGATCAAACTTTTCAAGTGCATGCATCTTTGGTGGTAAGTCAGCATCTACGCAATATTGAGTCACTTTGACCTTTATTTTCCGAATGATCAACTTACATTCAAGTTTACGCCCAAGTTCAGATCTAAGTAACTGTACATTATAGAATCATCTAACCTTTCATTGGCATGTATCTTTGGTGGCAGGTCAGCATCCAGATAAAATTGGGTCACTTTGACTTATATTTTCTGCATGATCTACTTCATTTCATGTTTTGCCCTAATTCATATCCAGTAACTGTACATGGTAGGATCATCTAACCTTGCATGTGCATATAATGTGTCTTTGGTGGTGGGTCAGCATCCAGGAATATGAGGTCACTTTGACCTATATTTTCCACTTGAGTGATTAACAATCAACTTAATGTATGAGTCTGTAAATGGTAAGGTCATCTAACCTTATGCACACATGCAATAGGGATAGTAGGTCAGCACTTAGGCAAAATTGGGTTAATTTTAAACCATAATTCAGATTATAAACTATAAGAACAAAAATGATAACAATCCACATGAGTGAAATGGTTTTTTTTAGCTCATGTTGGCTATGCCAGGGTGAGCTTTTGCCATCAATTTGTGTTCGTCGTCCGTCGTTAGCTCACTTTCAAATATCTTCCCCTCTGAAACCACTGGGCCAAATGCAACCAAACTTTACGTGAATCATCACTAGGGTATAGTTTCAAATTTGTTATTTTCATGGCCGAGGTAAAAAAACATGGCCACCGTTACTAAAAATAGAACATAGGGGTAAATTGCAGTTTTTGACCAATAACTCGAAAATCGATGCAGAAATAAAAAATCTGATAGGGTAAAATTGTTTAAAATGACGAGATCTATCTCCCCTGCAATTTTGAAGAAAATCGGAAAACACGTCTCAGAAGTACAGCCCTTTTCCGTAAAATTTTCAAAATTTATGCATTTTTAGCTCACCTGACTATGCCAGGGTGAGGAGCTATTGCCATCACTTGCGTCCGTCACCTGTCCGTCCGTCGTTAGCTCACTTTCAAAAATCTTCTCCTCTGAAACCACTGGGTCAAATGGAACCAAACTTTAACTGAATCATCACTAGGGTATCTAGTTTCAAATTTGTTATTTTGTATGTCTTAGGTCAAACAACATGGCTGCTGTTACTGAAAATAGAACATAGTGGTAGATTACAGTTTTTGGCAAATAACTCAAAAACCGTTACAGATATAAAAAATCTGACAGATGAGAAAATGATCAGCATGAGAGAATCTACCAATGTTAAAACTTTGAAGAAAATCTGATGACCTGTCTAAGAGTTATTGCCATTTTTCAGTAATATTTTCAAAATTTTAATGTTTTTTATTTTTTATTTAAAAAAACTATAACAGATAGAGATAAAAATACTTTCAGTTTAAAATGCAAAAATATTCAGCATGTTAAGATCTACCCTCATGGATATTTTGAAGAAAATCCAAGTACCTATATATGAGTTGTGGCCCTTTATTGGTCAAATTTTTCGTGATTTTTTTACTTTTTGTCCTATATTTCAAAAACGCTTTGAGATAGAGGTCAAGTTTAAATTGCAAAAATGTTCAGCATGTTAAGGACTATATTTTACTGAACACGTTCAAGTTTTCCGACCGCTTCCAAGATGGCCGCCAGCGGGGAACTAAGTTTACCATTTGACCTAATGGGAAAATTCATACAAAGAACTTCTTGAGAACCACTGAATGGATTTGAACCAAACATGGCATGAATGATGCTTATGAAGTGCTGACCAAGTGTTGTTATATAACTCTGGTGCCGATCCATCATCCAACATGGCCGCCAGCGGAGATCTTAATTTTAACATTGGACCCTGTGGGAAAATGCATACAAAGAACTTCTACTTTAGAACCACTGAATGGATTTGAACCAAACTTGGCATGAATGATGTTTATGAGGTGCTGACCAAGTGTTATTACTTCGATGCCAATCTGTCATCTTACATGACAGACAGCATTGGACCACAAAGATCTTCTAGAGAACTGCTGAATGGATTTAAATTAAACATGACATGAATGATGCCTGTCAGGTGCTGACCAAATGTCACCAGCTATGAACTTAATTTAACAAAAGATCTTCTTCTAGAGAACTGCTTAATAGATTTAATCCAAACTTTGCTTATGAGAAGCTGACCAAGGGTTGTTACTTCAGTGATGATCCATCATCCAACATGGCTGCCAGCAATGAATTGGACCCTAAGGGGAAATGCATACAAAGATATCATGGAAAACCATTGAATGGATTCAATTTAAACATTGCATAAATGAAACTTGTGAGATTTTGACCAAGCTTGTTACATTGGTGCTGAACCATCTTCCGACATGGCCACCTGTAGCAAAACTTCATTTAACATTGGACCCAGTGGGAAATGCATGAACAGATCTGCTTGGACAATGTCAGTAGAATTTTGATATGATAGTCCTTATGTGACCCTCTTCAAAGTTTTATGTTAAATAGCTGCCAGCAGGGAACATAGATTAACATAGGCCCCTAAAGTTTGGAAACTGCATTAAAAAATCTTCTCTGAAACTGTTTGAACAATTTTAATTAAATTTTATAAAAAGTTTCTGCTTTTTATGTACATACACCACCAAAGATGGACCATCAATTGGGAATTATAATGCTGGAGGACTCAGGTGAGCGATACAGGCTCTTGAGAGCCTCTTGTTTATTTTTTATTTCAAAAACTGTAACAGATAGAGGTGAAGTGTAAATTGCAAAAATATTCAGAATATCAAGATCTACATACTCTGAAATTTTGATAAAAATCCAACTGCCTGTGTTGTAGATATTGACTCTTTTTCACCCAAAATATTTTTTTTCTTCAATGCTATATGGTTATGGGTTATTTCCCTTTAAATTCTGTTTTTAAATCTTCTTTGGTTTACTTTTCTCTTTTAAGTTTGAGAGAAATTCACTGCTATCACTTTATTAAAAAAATTATTTGTTACATAATCAAGAACAAAAAAGTGTTTTTGTACAAATTTTTACATTTTTTTGCAAAAATACTTTTAGAATCTGTACTTTTTTCAGAAATTAATAATAATTGTTATAATTGTACATTGTAACTTGTCGTAATATTTGATTGCCCACCTTGCAAACATCTCTCCCAGATAAATATTGAAGTAGCATCTTAACTTCATTGCCTGTACAACTTTATAACTGACCTATGGTGAGCTACTTGTCATCACTGTATCAGTGGTCCATCCATCACATAAACTTTTCATTCAAACATCTTCTCTGAAACCGCTGGGCCAATTGGAACCAAACTTGGGCACAATGGTCCTTAGATGGCCCTTAAAAAAAAAAAGTCGGGCAAGTATATCCAAGATGGCCGCCAGGAGGGAACGTGTTTTTAACATTGGACCCTATAGGGAAACATATTCAAAGATCTTCTCTTCTGAAAGTACATGGCCAATTGGAATCATACTTAGTCACAATGGTCCTTACTTGGTCCCCTTCATTAAATGTCTGGCATGTCCGCATAGCATCTAAGATAGCAGTCAGCTGGGAACATAGTTTAACCTTAGACCCCTTGGGAAATCATTCAAAGATCTCCTGAAATACTCAAAAGCCAATTGGAACCAAAGTGAGGCAAAAGGATCCTTACATGGTCTTCTTCAAGAAAGGTGACAGTTGGTCTACGCCCCTTCAAAAATAGCTGCCAATGGGGAACATAGTTTAATTTTGGATCATATAACATCAGCAAACTTCAAAATGAGACCCTTAAACAGTCAAGAAACAAATTTGAAAATGAGAACCTTAAACGTTGTGATTATTTTGACTTATTGTGTCAGCCATGGCACAGGTGAGCGATACAGGCTCTTGAGAGCCTCTTGTTTCTATTGAGGTAAAAAATGCTGAAATTGAGCAAATTTAAATCTTCAATTTTAGAAAACCAAGTATATGGTGACCCATACTTTTTCATGGCAGATTTCAGGTTTACTAAATCTCATGGATGGGAATATTAAGTGTCTATCAACATCCTACAGTATTATGTAAATGTATCGTAAGTCTTGTTAATATTTGATAAATATTGGTAAATGACTAAAATCATTGGAATTCTGAAATTGGATTCATTCAGTATATCATGGAGAAACGCAAGACAAAAGATAAAATAGTGATGAAGTAATTACCACAGTAACGATCGTCTTTATCGATATCGTTGGTACATATGCATGAGAAACATATCTAAGTAAACGATACCTTATATTGCATTAAATTCCTCTCAGCATTTGATACATGTCTTATTAGAATTAATATTTTAATATTTTATTGAAACCTTATATGTCAGGACACTCATATGAATGAATGTTTGGTCTTGAGGACGAAATTTTGTATCCCTACTCAAATATCAAACGGCATAAAATACAATAAGAAATATATATACCGTATAAAATAAAATTCTTTGTTAGCAGTTTTTATCCAATTAAAACATTTGTTTTATGATGAACGGATATCTTTTATTTTAATAAAAAATGAATGATGTCTGTAGCATCAATTGAAATGAATAGACAAGATGGCTGAAGTGAAACATTGTACAAAACCGATGTCTGGTTTTGTTTGTTTTATCAATAGACAATAGATACCATAGAAAAGACGATCTTTTGTATTTATTGTAGGTGTTTTGTCAATGGGCATTTTCACAGACATTTTTCTCCAACTGTTGACATGAAAAAGGAAATTAAACATCTTTATGATTAATTTTTTTGTAACGTATTCCTAAAAAAAAATACAGAAGAAAACCAATCCTCTAAAGGAATATCAAGGTGGTTCTATAATTCTTACTACTTTTATTATAAAAATAAACTAAGGTTGACACTTTTTTGCGTCATTTTTTAGTTCGGCATAATTATTTAACCTCAGAGAAAAAAATTAAACATTATAACTAGATGCATTGTGGTTGTGGTTGTATATTTTCTATTTTTTTGTACTGTGCAACACAAATATAGGAAGGTTTCATGTACTACCTTGAGTGTTGTACTGTGCAACACAAATATAGGAAGGTTTCATGTACAAATGTACTACCTTGAGTGTTGTACTGTGCAACACAAATATAGGAAGGTTTCATGTACAAATGTACTACCTTGAGTGTTGTACTGTGCAACACAAATATAGGAAGGTTTCCTTGAGTGTTGAATCTGTTTGTGTATCTTGAAGTTTTCTTGCCAACAACTTATTATCAAAATTATCCACCGTCTTTATGCAGGGTATAACTGAGTGGTTGAAAAAAATAAGTTTGTTTTGCTATCAGAGGTTTAAGAAGTTTAGAATCTTGAAAATTTTGTGAAGAAATTATAAAATTACCTTTGAAAACAATTCCATACCAGGGAGTTGAATATGACATTTTTATGACCCTAATTAATGTCATTCTAAATTGAAAACATTACGGAAGACATGTTCATGGACATTTCTTACCAAAATCAATACTGACTAGGAAAAAAAAAACATGGAAGTATTTTACAGAATTACCATTGTTCATTGTTTTAACCAGTGTTCTTTTGGCAATATAAAATTGTTTCTGACATTATAAGCCATTGGTTATTAAATATAGTTTTTACAATGAGAACTAAGTTGATTTTGAAATTTCTCACATTGAGTTTAATCAGTTTTGCCAATGATGCTTTGCCAAGTTTATTTAACAAGATACGTGAAATTTCATTGTTTGTTTAAATTGTTGTTGAAAGTGTTTCTCTTATGTCAAACATAGAGGATTATAGTCCATGGGCTGGAATAACCCCCATGCATTCCCCCCCCCACTTCCGAACCCCACCCATTTTTTTAAGTCCGCATACAACCCCTTTTTCAAAATAAAACATGTTACCACGAGCATAACCTGCACGCACTTGTGGAATTCGGCCCATTTTTAGACCCACCTACCGAAATTTTGGAATATTTCGTTTTTCGTTCAAGTTTTTCTTTCAGTTGCTTCAAAATGTTGACAAAATGCCTTCAAGTTATAAAAACGAAGTATCAAATGATTGCTAATTGTATGAGCTTTACAAATAACCCAAGTTTTTACAATTGTTATGCCCAATACATTCCATAGAGCAATTTAACATACCCCTACCCCAAGGAAATGTTGACGAAAAAACTGATATTTTCATTGAAATTGCTTAAGTTTGATGGTCTAGAGAATCCAAAGTGCATCTCAATTCCCGATTCTGAAAATTGTTTTTAGCTTTTCAATCTATTTTCTTCAATATAAAACAGGTTAAGACAATGATAACATATTTTAAATGACCAAAATTTTATTTTCAAATATACCAAATACAGGGACCTTTGAATAATTTTGTTTTTGAATAAGTTTTGTCTTTCTTTTGCCTAATATTATTTTTTAGTAATCAAATATCATTTAAAATAGGTATCGAGTGAAAGCTTATTATATTAGCTTTACATCCATAACAAGTAATGGCCGTTTTTAGGTAATATATACATCATATATCAATAAAACTTACCCCTACCCCAACAAATTTACTCTAAAATTGTCAATGTTTTGTCTATTTTCGCATAAAAATAACCAGAAGACGCAAAATGTGTGTTGTATAGGAAAATGTTGCATAAATTATATTATTATTTTATATTTTAACAGCCATTTGTTGATTTAAACTCAATATTTTGCCCGAAATTGGTGAAAAATGGGAATTTTCAATATTTCAGAATTGTCCAAAGTCCACTGCTATATCGTTATATATGCCAAATCTGGAGGATATTTCTGTAACTATGCCAATTAATTGAACCAAGTGACACATTTGGTGTCTTAAAACATTGCTAAGAAAAACAAGGAGTACTAAATGTGACTCTGATTACAGAAAATCTTACCCCTACCCTAACAAATTTTCCCTGAAATTGTCATTTTTTTGTCTATCTTCACATAAAAATAACCAGAACACACAAAACATGTGTTGTATATGACAATAATGCATGAATTACATCAGAATGTAGTATTTCAACAGCCATTGGTCGACTAAAACGCAATATTTCTCCCAAAATTGATGAAAAATGGGAATTTTCAACATTTCAGATTTGTCCGTATTTCATCGTTAAATTGCAATATATGTCATATGTGTAGAATATATCTGCAGATATGCCATTTAATTGTCCTAAGCAATACATATATTGTCTTTAAACATTGTTTAGAAAAACAAGGAGTGTTATAGGTGACTCTGAATACCGAAAATCTTACCCCTACCCCCAACAAATTTTCCCTGAAATTGGTGATTTTTGGTCTATGTTCGCATAAAAATAACCAGAACATGCAAAATGTGTGTTGTATATGACAATGTTGCATGGATTACATCATGATTTGGTATTTTAACACCCATTGGTCGACTAAAACTCAATATTTCTCAGCAAATTGATGAAAAATGGGAATTTTCAGCATTTCAGATTTGTCCATAGTTAACTGTTGAATCGCAATAATTATCAAATATATAGTATATATCTGCAGATATGCCAATTAATTGTTCTAAGCGATACATAAGAATCTTAAAACATTGTTTAGAAAAACAAGAGGTGTTGAATGTGACTCTAATACCAAAAATCTTACCCCTACCTCAATTAATTTTCTTGGTCTATATTCGCATAAAAATAATCACCACACGCAAGTTCTGCGTTGCATATAACAAGGTTGCATGTATACTATCATGATTTGGTATTTCAAATCCCAGTTGTCAGCTTAAACTCAATATTTTGTCCAAAATTTATGAAAAATGGAAATTTTTAGCATTTCAGATTTGTCCTAAAGGAGTAGGGGCGATAAGGGCTGTATTTGGCCTGAAAAATAAATTTGGTTGAATTCACAGAATTTTCTCATTGAAATATTCTGTGGGTATGGCTGTTCAGTAAACAGTCCGAGTTCTCAAGTACTGATGTATGATTACTGAGTTTTTGAGTGTAGAAGAAGGGACAAATTGAAGATTTTGTCGAAAAATGACAAATTTGACCAATTTTGACTACTTTTTCTGTCTAGGAAATATAGAGCACATGCAAGAACCACAAAAATATTTATATGAGAGGTTAAATTCATTTGTACCAATAAGTTGGTAAAGTATCTTATTGGTTCTTGAATGTGCTCGATATTTCCAGTCAAGAAAACTACATAAATCTGCCAAATTCGGTATATTTCTATGAAAATTCTAAAAGTAACCTTTTCATGACGTCAGAACTGAACCTATTGTGACGTCATTGGTTATAGCTTTGGTATTTTTTTTTTGTAAATAGGATCTCAACTTTGAAACGAACATGAAATAAAATCTTGAGGTGCAACTTAGAAATTCACTGGAATCTTGGGCCAAATCAACCCATTATCGCACCTTATCCTTTACTTTTAAGTCGTTAATGTGGCAAATCTGGAGGATTTATCTGCAGATATGCCAATTTATTGTCTTAAGGTAGTACGGGAGTTTAAAATTGGGCATCATTCTTGCGCATGTGACAAAAACTGGAATTCACTATGGGAACGTTGTCGAAACCATTTCCAATATCTTGTAATAGTTAAGTTTGATGAAATATGCCACTTTTATTGCGTAACCATGCAGAATATCGGACATTTCAGCTAACTCCGGTTCAATTAAGGGGAGATAATTTGTATAGAAATAATAGAAAAAAATGTGTTTTTCGCGATTTATTCAAAAATAAGTTTGGTGACCCCCAATTTTTTTTCATGGAAATTGAAGGACAGTATATTAACTATCAATTTACCAATTTTTAAAAAATTCTATCTGATGTAACTAAAATAATTAAAAATTTTGTTAGAATTTGCTAATTTTCCCTATTATTTCAACCAAAATAGCAGATTTTTACATTTCATATTTCATTCTTAAATGGCCGGTGACCCCTTATTTTTATTCTATTTTTCGTATGCTCCAATAACAAAGGGTAAATCATGAAAATATCAGAAAATTCTATCTGACAAAATTTTAGACCCCCGTACCACCTTAACCGATACATATGTTATTTAAAAACATTGTTTAGAAAAATAAGGAGTGTTCAATTTGTCTCTAAATACTGAAAATCTTACCCCTACCAAACAAAATTAAACTTGAAAATCTCCAAAATATGACCGTCTGTACATATAAATGAACAAAGCATACTAATGTTTTACTTTCTTTGCAAAAGATGCATTTGATACATCATAATATGTAATTTTGACACCAAAATATGGGTAAAATTGAATATTATGGACGATTAGCGTGAAAAATGGGAATTTTCAGTATTTCAGAATTTTCCGAAATTCAAAGTTAAATCGCTGAATACCTGCTCATAAACCGGGCGCATGATCTTTTTTTTAGCCGAGTTGCGACGAAGTTGAACATCAAAATATGGGTAAAATTGAATATTATGGACGATTAGCGTGAAAAATGGGAATTTTCAGTATTTCAGAACTTTCTGAAATTCAAAGTTAAATCGCTGAATACCTGCTCATAAACCAGGCGCATGATCTTTTTTTTAGCCGAGTTGCGACGAAGTTGAACTCGGCTTATAATTTGATGAATGGTGTCTGGGCGTCCGGGCGTCCGGGCATCAACTTTTGGTTTCCGCACGATATCTTGAGAACTACATGTCATATCTAAATGAAACTTTGCACAGACATGGGTTATGATTAGAGGAAGATCCCTACTGATTTTGAGGTTTGTGCAACAAAGATCAAGGTCACAACTTCTAAAAATGTAACAAAAATTAAACATTTCAATAAATCCAAAAATCACATGTTCGGTATTATTTGATAACAAAAATAGCTAAAAAAAAATTTATTGTTCATACAAAAGTAATTTTTATACTGCTAGAACATGTAAATTCATTTTATAGTTCTAATTATGTTCACCAACACACTTTTTTTGGGTGTCAATAACTTACAAATTAGATAGAATGAAAAGTCAGAATTAAAAAAGGGAGGTAATAAAACTAAGGGAGGTAATTAATTTAATATGAAGAAGTGTTCAATATTACTAAAAGTCCAGTAAAAATAAAATTTTGGATGAAAAAAAAAAATACATTTGTGTATTCGAATTTTTTGTAAATTATTGATTTCAGAAATACATATTACCTGAAGTATAAGGGGAACCCCTGCTCAAATTTTTTTTGAATGGTGGTCTGAAAGGGGTTGTAATGGATAGTGGAGCTTTCAGTTGCAATGGAAACCAAACCAATACACTGAATCTTTGGAAAAAAAAGTTCTGCTACATATTTTCCATCACAATATAAATTGAATCATAAGGGGAACCCCTGCCAAATTTTTTTTTATGAAAGAGGGACTTGGAATGTTTTGATTTTAGCAACACATATTACCTGGATTATAAGGGGAACCCCTGCCCAAATTTTTTTTGAATGGTGGTCTGAAATGTGTTTTAATGGATAGTGGAGCTTTCAGAGGCCATGGAAACCGAACCAGAGGATTGAATCTTAGAAAAACAGTGTTATTGCTACACATTTTTCTTCACAATTTTAGATATTTGTATAAACTAGATTATAAGGGGAACCCCTGCCAAATCTTTATTTTGAAAGGGGGACTTGGAATGTTTTAAAACTGATTTCAACAACATGTATAACTTGGATCAAAAGGGGAACCCCTGCCCAATTTTTTTTGGATGGTGGTCTGAAATGGGTTGTAATGGATAGTGGAGCTTTTAGTTGCCATGGAAACCAAACAAAAACACTGAATCTTTCCAAAAAAAAATTCTGCTTCACAATTTCAGAAATATGTATAAACTAGATTATAAGGTGAACTTCAGCCATTTTTTTTTTTTTTT
>MJUU01063886.1:715-18125 GCA_002080025.1 Modiolus philippinarum | reverse complement strand
CTACTTAAATGATCTTCTGCATGTCAGTTTTAGTGAAATACGCGCTAGAATTCCCATTAAACATTATCTTTTTATCATTTAAAGCCTGAATATTTCAAATTTTTTCTTAATTTTTAGGAGGAGGGGTGCTAATTTTGACATTTATGAACCTATAATATATCTGAAACTAAAATTTTTGCATATAATTTGTTGCAAACATATCATAAATTATTATTGCATCGGCAATTATTAAATATATATTCAGATTTTTACGACCCTTAAGTCAAAATGTCGAAATTGTGAAAAATCTAAAATTCCGAAAAATTCCATTTTTCAAAAATTTTATACCGAAAACAAAATTTTATGGACTTTAATGGCTTTATTTTCCAACATTGTATCACAACTGATAAGATGGACATAAAAACTAGATCAAATGACGAGGGATGTTTATCTGAAAGGAATTGACAGCCTAAAATCGACATTTTCGCAATTTCTTGCAGGAGTAGGGGTAGATTTTTTGTATCCCCAGATCATAAAATTGGCGTAAAGTACCAAAACTTGTGTTCATTGTAAAGCATATTAAATAAGCTTTAATTTGATACCAAATTTCAGTACATATTACTTATCTTTAAAAAAATATGGAGCTTAAAAGATGAAACTGATGTTAAAACGAATAACATGTTTTATTTTGAAGAGGGGACATAGAAGGACTGAAAAAAACCAGTCTGGTTTGGAAGTGGGGGGGGATGCACGGAAAGTGTTTCGAGCCCACAGACTATTATGTTTCGAATAGATTTGGCTGGAAATTTCATGTGAGTTGTTCTCTTTCTACAGATAAGAAATATTTTTATCACATCTGTCAGGCATTGGTTAGATTTGCCAGAAATTAGAGAAATGTGCCTTTATAAGTATATAGAAATAAACTATACAGAAGGATGTATAGAAAGTCTTTTACAGAATTTGAACATTCTCCCAGCCAAACAACAAATATAAAAATTTACATAATGAAATGCATAGCATACAAATACTCAAATCTCATTTAGGCCATTACAAAAAAAAAATTCTTTGGTTCTCACCCCCACCACCATGATTTTGTCAGCCCCTTTGAATATTTAATTTGATTTTTTGCACATTTATGGTCATTTTCTGGAAAGTTAACCCTTTGCTATTTTAAAAAATAAAACTTGATTTTTAAAAATTTTGGTTGAGGATCTAGGATTTTTTTTTAATTTAAAAGCTTAACTTGGTATGCGGACAGGATTAGCCTCTCCTGATATATATAGGCATTACATCTGTAGTGATTTGTAAGGAATGACATGTCCAATATCATGGCAAGGAACAAATCAAGTCTGATGAAAAAAATGTACAAGAACATAAAGTACATTCGGAAATTATGTTAGTTTGCCACATTTAGCATCAATGTGTTACCAGAAAAACAGTAAGAATTCATGGATTACTTTCTGTCCGACAGCTATTTAGGTTATGTGTGGCACATATATATCTTTAGTGAACACAGTAACAGGTTGATTATGTCTAAGTACAATTAGATGAGCACATTAATATTACTTTTGTGTTGGTCCTACAACTACCTTGAAACTTGTGCCTAATTGTTTGTAAACACAGTGACAGGTTGTTTACTACTAATTACAATTAGATGAGCTCTTTTCTTTTGAACTTTACAAGGTTGTTTTATATGTTGAGAATTTATAGTGATTAAAGGACATTTTTTTAATTTCTTTTTTAGATGTTTGGAGGGACTCCCACATATTGAGGACTAATGGGACAGCAGGTGTCCTCTGAAGATCAGGATGAAGGATTTAAAAACATCATCAGTCGTATGTTACAGGAAGCTGATAATGAGGATATCGAAAACTCACCAAAAAACGATTCTGGGAAATTGACATGCCCAAAACCAGCCAATTATATAGAGTCGATATTCAGTGAAAAGTCTGGTGAAAATGAGCGCAAGAAAACTGATGAAAATGAATGTGAAAAGGAAAAGGATTCAGTGGTGAAAGATAATGTATCACAAAATCCACCTGAATCAAATGAACTAGTACAAAAGACCACTTCAGAGCCCAGCAAAGAAGGTCCTGAAATAAGTAATTCTGATGATAGTACGAAGTTAATGGGAAATAACGATGAAAATGTTGAGAAAGAGGATTTGTTAAATGCTGGCAATATTAAGCAAGAGAAAATTGTTGACGATTGTGTCCAAGAGAAAGAATCTTGTCCAATACAGGAGAAGAACTCAGAAAATATAAATAATACCACAGGAATCATAAAGGTCAAGGAAGAGGTTATATGTACAAATACAAACACACCTAGTCATAATGAAACTGTAGTTGAAATAGATAAAAGAGATGAAAATAGATCTAAAACAATTGAAAAACAAAAAAATTTAGAAACAGTTTTTCTCAAAGATCGAATTGACAGTTTAATAAATAGTTGCCTATCTGCAAAACCTTCGGTAGAACCAGAAGAAGAATCGAGAAAAAGTACGACCGTAAGCAATGTAAAAACATCGTCTGCCGCTGGCAGTGTGAGAACGTCTGTTGACAAAAGTAGTCCAAGCTTACCTAATGTGAAGCAAGAAAGGATTGAAAGCGGAACTGTTCAAGTCCGTAGACAATCTACCGGTAAAAGTGATGAAGGACTGAGATCAAATGGTACGAATTTAAATACATCTCAAATTCAAAATTATCCAATGAAAGTACATACAAATGAAAGTAGGAGTGTTTTAAAAGAGTCCGAGAGTATTGCAGAAGTGCCAAGATCAATCCCTGGACAACGTGAAACAACCACTTTTCAGACATTAATTGAAAAGGTTTTAGATACCTCGCTATCAAAATCCAAGAATGTTGATTCTAGTCAAAGTTCAAATGGTTTTAGACCAATCGTAGATCATAGAATTTCTAGTAAAAATCAGACACATGTTGTCAAAAATGAAATCCGTAACGAAATGCTAGTGAAGAATACTGCTACTGATCCAATAAAATTGGAGGCCAAATCGGATGTTATGTCTATAAATAGAAGTAAAGTTGTATATCTAAAGGACCATATAGAAAAAGTACTTGAAAAAACTTTTCAAAATTCCGCTAGAAAAGATCAAGAAGAAGTGAGGGTACAAGAGAGAACACCCGCAACTAAAGTGGATGAAAGGTACCAGCAATACAGGGAACCACACAATCATGTGTACCATAGAGAAAGGAGTCAAAGTTTTGCCAGTGAACCAGTAAGACATCCTATTAGAGAAAGAGGACAAAGTTTAAGTCTGCAGGGAACCAGCTCGGATATAAGGCGCCATAGATCATTGGATAGTTATGATTTAGAACATTTGGGTCCGCCTAAATTAATTAAAGTAACAGAAATATATCCTGAAATAAATCGTGATCAGAGTAGATATCTTCAGCCTCCAAGGATTGACACCTATGATGGAAATAGTCGTGGATCATTTAAAGGTTCATTGTCACCTGGTGGCAGTTATTCAAGATCACCCTTAGACCAATCACCTGTATCTCCATATTATAATCATCATAGTCCAAATTCTTGGCATGGCCATTCACCAAGGGAGCAACATGTGATGCCCTCAAATATGTCTCCTAATCATTCTGTTCATTCACCAGTTTTTCAGTCAACACGATACCCTGTTTCACCAGGGAATTCCTACCCGTCGAATGTAGCATTGACGAGATATAACAACATTCCACATGGAGCACATACAACCCCACAATTACCTGCTGGAAATAGAGCGTTCCAACCACCATATCCACAAACAGCACCACTTCCAGCATATCCGGTAACATCGATAGAAGGAAACCCTCGTTCAGGATATCCTGTGACATCTTACGAGGGGAATCCTCGCCCTGGCTATCATATGACATCGATGGAAGGAAATGTCCGCCCAAGTTACCCTGGAGGGAACCAACAAATATCTCCTAATTCTCAACATTCAAATAGACACTATCCACAGCAGCATTATCGTGTACCATCAAACTCACAGAATTATAACTCCAACGAACCCATCAACCATTCCAAATATCAAACATCTCCAGTATATCATTATCAACAGATGTCACCACGGCAACCACCATATCCAACGAATCATCCACAAATGTCACCAACATCACGAGCTCATGTTCCATATACAGCCCAGCATACTCAAAGGACAATGATTCAGCCTCCTCAAGGCTCACAACAATATCCAAAAACCATTGACACTAATCAAAATTTTCAGCCACAAGCAAATTCTCACCATATGCGACAATCACAAAGCAATCCTGTTTATCCACCACATGGAATAAGCAACAGAAACACTAACCCTGAATTTATTGATCAGCATCCTGCAATTCATAGAAATGCTCAAAATCATCAGCAGGTGACAGGTCATATGACCCCACGAATGGCAGTTCCTGTACCGCGGTCTCCTCATTTTATTATGGAAGGAAACGGTCGAAATCCATCAGTGTCGTCAGCAATGGCTTTGGGACCAGTACCGCCACAAAACTATTTTAAGCAACATCAGACTCAAAAACCACCACAATTGTACCCTTCATCGCCACCAATACCTTCTGTAAGAGAATTCAGCAGTGGCTCAAATCGAAACGCAGTTCAGGCTCCTGTTCAGACTGGTACCAGACCAGATGTACAATACAGGCAACCAGATCCTGTTGAAATGTCACCAAGAATTCCAAGTAATTCTGGCGATCAAGTCATTACTAACAGGCCCCCAATAGGACCTGTGCAACCAGCACCTGTTCTGGACCTGTCTGTAAGAAAAGATTCAGTAAAGGAATCTGATCCAGATATGCAGCCGCTAGATCTAACATGTAAGCCAAAAAATAAATCTTCAGATCTCTCTCATCAGAGGCCTAGTAGTAAAGGCATCACTGGATTTGAATATCTTGTAAAAGGATCATTTGATAAAAGAGGAGCTGAGGAAAATGCAGGAAATTGTGTTCTGAATATACCAAAACAGGATAATATGAGTGATAATTCTCAATACTCATCACAGACTGGTACTCCATATTCGAGCAACTCTTTCAGACACTCGTCAGAAAATACTACAGTAGGAAACAATTACAATCAACAGCAAGCACATTTATCAGGGCATAGTGGTCAGCCAGCATACAAGCAAAATACAGGTATTGGATTACAAACGACTGTGTCAACTCAAAATTCAAATCTGTCACAGGAGAAATTTACTTCTCAGGAGATCGGATCACAAGGACAAGGTCAGAATCAGATCAGCCATCAGAGTCAACAAGATCCTAAAAAAATACCCACAGTGTCAAGACATGAACCAATTCAAAACATTATTGGAAATCACTCACCAAATGATATTTTGTATCTTATATGCCGTTTATGTGGACAAACTTATGGAAGTCCCTATGGATTTAGAAAACATTTTCGTAACCAGCATGGTTTTGAACCTCGTGCTGAACACACAATTGTACAGACTATTTCAGAAACCAAAACTGCAATGCAGTCTCCTCCTGTAAATCAGCAAGGCATGATGGGTACCCAACAGCAGCAGACTATATCGTTAAATGAAATTGATCAAGGAATGGCACAAAATCAAAGTGTTGCTATTAGTGATAGAGTTGTGCCGAATTTGGATGAAAATCTAAATGGACGATTTCAAAATGACAATAGACCACCATCTGTTGTAATTAAAGAAGAGATTAATGCAGGAATTTCTATAGAAAGTGGACAAGAATTGGGACAGAAAGGGAATTCGGACAGTACAGAGGATTCTGGGAATACCAAATATTTAGAATGTCACGAGTGTGGACAAACTTTCCAATTAAATGATTTTGGTGCATATAAGCGCCATTGTCGTCAACATGGACATCCGAAAACAAATAATCCTTTTGATACCAATTTTGGTGCCGATTCAAATAAAAACATTGTAGGAGATAGTTTAAAAAGTAACAAAGAAGCTCCTGAAGGGAACAACCCTGTAGTATGCAAAAAATGCAATGTATCATTTACATCAGAATTATTTTTAGAAGGACATGTGGAAAGCATGCACCCAGAACTAGTCGACTTAACTTGTGGGATATGTAAAATGAAATTCACAAATAATGTTTTCTATCAAAATCATATAAAAAGTGCTCATATAGAACCTGCAGAAATCAACGAAAATACAGTTAATGTAAAGAAGAGAATAATAGAAGATTTTGAAAAAAGTCCAGGTGATATCAAGCACGAGCAGACGATTACTTCGACAAGTGTGACAAAAAGTGCTGCCGATTCTATGGTTACAACAGCTAGTCCCGACAGCAGCTCGGATACAATCAAAAAATCTGTAGCTGTTGATAGTCAGTTGGGACCTCAAACCCCAAATGTTCAAATTCAGTCAGATAAACACTTAGGTGATTCAGATTGTAATACTAATGATAAAGTGGACATTAGTCGCCAAAATAGCTGTGATTCTGCAACTTCAAAAATGGAAGAAGATAGCTTGTATTTACATAAAAAATTTGGAACAAAACGTAAATATTTGTCACCTAATACAGATGTAATAGATAGTAAAATTTCAAGAAAGGATACGAAAAGTCCTTCAATTACACGCAGTCCAAGTGTTCTGTCTACAAATAGTTGTGATTCAGAACAATCTAACATACCGGGGGAAAAAACGGAAATAAATGAATTTGACCAGGATTCAAATATGTCCAATAGTGATGATATGAAGTCCGTAATGGGCAGCATGAAATGTCTGTCAGCGAGTAAAACAGAGGCTAGACATCAACTACCATTTGTGTGGGATCGTGTGACTCGGAGTCAAGTTGGACGAAAACCACAAAAAAATAGTTAAAGATACCTTTAGTGTTTGTATGTTAAGATTTTTATATCATTTTTATTGTCATGTGTTTTCACATTATATCATATTACGTGAAAATTTTCATTGGCCAAACTTTTGTATATTAGAAGTATGGCCCTAATACTTTGAAATGAAATTTAACAAGTTGAAATGTGTTCAGATAAAAAAAAATTCATCAACAACTCAAAAGAAATTTTGTCAAACATTGGTCCTTTCATTGATAACCGAAAAATATCATTTTACCAAATTTCCATCAAATATTTTGTTCATGCTGTAAGATTTCTGCTTGTTTTTTTAATTTTTTTTTCCATATTTCAAGTCATTTTATATGCAGCATTTTCTCCCGAAAAATCTTCAAGTCAGTTTATTTATAATTTTTGAACTGCTGTTAGAAATAGTACCTCATTGTGTATTCCTGTGCCAACCAAATCTAAACTTTATGGAAAAAAATCCTGTATCTTTTAAAGATTAAGCTGCTCTCATTACTATACTGAGCAACAATAGTTTTGCAACACATTTTCAACAGTTTAAATGTGAACAAAAATGCTAAAATGTTGATAAATTCTTGAATTTCGGACCAAAAAAAATTTGGATATTTGCTTTTAATTCAGCCTTAAAAATTTTTTTCATCTTATCAGGTAGGGTGTATAAGATATCCAGTCCAAATTACGGTACAAAAATTATAAACTTGGACTTAAGTTTCATAGTCGATTTTCATCTTTTCAATTAAGCGCAAGAACCATTTCATTGTCACTGCTACACAACTAGTTCTAATAATCAGTAACATTTTTTTCCGCTTTCGCTGTATAAAAAAAATTGCAATTTTTGCATATACCCCCTTTTCAATGTTTTCCTTTTTGGACCGAGTTTGCCCAGAATTGATGCAATATTCAGAATTTATTAACAGAAGTAATGCTTATGAATAGTGGAACTCAAAATCCAGCTTAGAAATTTAAAATTAAAGCTATGAATTGATATTTTGTAACCTAAAGTAGACACTTTTTATTCATAACAATTTTTGCTAACTTGTTTGATCAGCATAATTTCCAAATAACCAACTTCAACTGTATCAAACTTATCAAACTATCTCCAGTAATTTGACCACAAATGAAGTGTAAGAGATTTAAAATCTTTTGGCATTAATTTACAATCAATCATTCAGTGCATGATTAAGAGCAGTGTAAACAAACTGTAAAAAAAGTTTTTCTGAAATAGCATTACAAGTTTGGACTAAATTGAGTTAGTTATCAGTTGAAAATACCGCTTTAGCTAAGTTCTCCAAAATGAGTGCTCGGTGTTCTAAAAAAAACTTGAATTCAGTATAATTTTGCAAGAATAGGGAAAAATTTTTATATGCCTAAGTTCATAAATGAAAATCTTTTTTTGTGAAACTTGGATTTGAAAACTTATATATAAATTTTGTTTAGGACTAAAGATTATCTCCCTCTTACAAAGCCCTGTCCTTTGCTGATTTTGGCTTTCCTGTTAAGATCCAATTGGTAATTTGTGCTCTGTCAGCTTTTACACATATGTAGGGATATCCAGATGTTTTGATTTGATCTGCACTGAAGAGACATAAGTTGTCGTAGTAGCCATATGTAGAATTCGTTATTTTGTTATTTAATAAAATTTCAAATAATTGATTTTGGTAGGTTAGTGTCTGCAGGCCTGTAAAGGGGTGAAAATTTAGTATGGATTAATTTTGATTTAATATTTATCTAAACAATGTAATCAAGGAATTATTTTATTTCTTTGAATTACAAATGTATTGGCAAAAACAACCAATCAGATAATTTTATCATAGGTTGCCATTTAACTTGTACGTTAAGCAAATGATAAATTTGTTTGAAATTAAGAGGTTTTTTCATAATGTACTGGCCATTTTGACTATGTATATAGACATGGTGATTTATATGTCTTATGTGTGGTGATTTTACTACAACGAATATGGTGTGATGCTTACGTATGGTTGTTGTAATAAATTGTGTGTATTTTTTGTGTCAGATGTAGATAGATTTTTATCAATCTGAAAAATTTTAAATAAGAAAAAGGAGGAAAATTTTTAACAAATGCCTTGTAACTTTTTGCTAAGATCTATTTATTTTTAAAGATTATAGAATTTTAGAAATAATAGGTTTCTTTTGTTACTTAGGCATTACTTTCTTTCTTTGTAAATACAGTGAAACCTGTCTTGAGAGACCTCTGCTATGAGAGACCAACCTCTTTTGGAAGACCACCACATTTTGTACACTCAGTGTAAAATTCATATGAAATAAACCTCTTTTGAAAGACTTTCAAGACAGTTGGTCTTTCAAAAGAGGTTTTTTCATATGAATTTTACACTGAGTGGACAAAATGAGGTGGTCTTCCAAAAGAGGTCGGTCTCTCATAGCAGAGGTCTCTCAAGACAGGTTTCACTGTATAACCAAACTGAGAAATTTAATCAATTTTCTTTGATTTTTCAGTCACTTTTATTTGATCTCGGGATTTCGACTTGCTTTTATTCTTGTAATTTTTGGAAGTGACTAGAAGATTGATTTGGCAGATAATAGATGCATAATATCAGATATTTTAATCTATAAATAAAGGATATCTTTGTCTTGTACTAAAGATTATTTTTAAATTTTTTATTATGTTATTGGTTGGTTCTTTTTAAACAGATTTTTATGAAATAGTGCTTATAATGTTGCTAAATATATGGACAAAGGGGAATAACTCCCTTCTAACCCGGTGATGACAAAAGTAGGTTTATGTTGGTTGCTGTTTTGAAAATAGGAAGATGAACTGGAGTTATTTTTTGTCAAAAATGCTCAGAAATGCAAAGGGGATGTAAGTTGGATTTTTCTTATTTCTTGGTGCTGTGTATTTGAAATACTCATTGCAGAGTGTTTTAATTGATGAACACTGTGGCTATGATAAAAAATATCCTGCATTCTCATACCCGTCCTCCGCAATATCTTTCACCCGCTCAAAAAATTTAATTTTCATTTTTGATCCATTTTGGTATATTTGTTCTAAAATGACACCATTTTTCACGAAGTCTGATAAAAGATATAAAATAAAATTCACCCACCCTCACAAATTTTTAAGGGAGTACAAAAATTTTGTAATTAGAATTAAAATTCTGACCTTTTGTCTTGAAGAGCTCAACTAATGGAACAACTTGAGCAAAAAATTTTGAAAATCCATGTAAAAATTTTTGAGATATAAGACGTCAAAATTTTGGCGGGAAACAGATCTCTCTAGAGTTTTCCTTCAATTTGCCTAAGATCTTTATAGGCCTTTAGATATATGAAATTATAATTGGAAGTTCATTAAATTTTATACACAGTGACCAAGAAAATGTGATCTATGTGCAAAAAATATTAGCACTGTTTGAATGGATAAAACCCGAGGATATAGAATGCTTCTGAAATCTGAGGCTCGTACTCCCTTAAGAGAAAATGGATGAGAATTTAGGAATTATTTTATTATGGCCTAAAGTGATTGTTATACAACTAAGAGAATACTAGTGCTATGTATAATCTGATGAATTTTTGGTATCATGTCTAAATTTGACATGTTAAAGAAATAAGACTAAATTTAATCAATTTTAGAAAAAAATTTAAGAACACTTCAGAAAACTCTTACAGTTCTTTATAGAATGTACATTTGAAATGAAATTCACTCAAAACAGTCACCTCTTTGTGTGGACAAGTGCATGCCTTACATTTTTAAACAATATAAAAATATATATGTGAACTTGCCATTTGTGGAAGTAAGTGTGCTTAAATATTGATAACAGTATGAATTCAAACTGTAAATGAGATTAAAAGTTTTTGTTAACATTGTTAGTTAAAGAATTTTAGATAAGGCCACACCAAATTAATGAAAATAAGGATTTTTTTTCCTGTTGTAATGATATTTTATGTGAAGGCCAAAATTTTGTAGCATTTTTAACATTTGAGTGTTGAATGTTTTTTTTCCATGGTGAATGTACATGTAACTCCTCCTCCTACAGCTTTTGCTAGGAAGTTAATTATCTTTACAGATAATAGGTAAAATATCAAAGATATGCATATTAAGTTTTTGTTATTGGTGCAGTTTTACCAATAAAGGTTAATGAAAGTCTTAGAGAGTACAGAGATAGCCAATAATAGTCCCCGGACAGTTTTCTGCTTTAAAAGTATTTATTTTGCCAGATCATTTGTACAAATATCAAAAATGTTCGTAGATTATTGTATAGATAGCAGTGAATTATGGAGTTTTCTTAGTTAAATAAATCTCTTATTGTCACCGATAAAGGATTTCTAGTCACCAGAAGATTAAACTTGTTGCAGAACAAGTTCTGCAACTCATCTAATCTTTTTGCGTTGTTCGGCACTCGTGACATTTTTGTTGATTTTCAGGAAGTCAATTAGTTATACTATAATTATTGAACTTTGCCAAATTCAACATTTCAAGACACAAATATCATTGCCTACACACCATACTCTTTATTTCTATTTTTCACAGGGACATTTGATCCCCAAGTTATTACTCAAATTCAAAATTCTGAAAACTGGTAGACAACTGTCATTTTAACATTTTCCTTACCTTGATATTAATTCATATTTTATGAAAATTGATTTTTTTTTTAAATTAAGGAAGTAGACCTAGGTTAAGGGACATAACTCTTAAAAATAACTTGTATGTTTGTTAAATCAATTTCATTAATGTATTCTAAGCATCTAGGTAACATAGATGATTTTAATTCTTTTTCGCATCAATGCTTACTAAGTATTGATAAAACTGACTGTTTCAAACACCTTTCTGATTTAAAGAGTTATTTCCCTTAACCTAGGACAGTTTTATATTGAATTGGTGTGGCCTTGTATAATACAACGATTATGAATTGGTATAAAATGTATTAAAAGCTCAAGTTACATCACAGTCACTCAATACTGAGTATAAACTGAATAGATTACTCATGTATACCTCTTTAAATTATATTTTAGAATGATTTTCTGATTCAAAAGATATAAAAGTTAATTTGCCATAATTTCACAATAAAAGAAAGATAACTCACTTTATTTCCTTTTATCAATAATTGATACTGGTAGGAATTCAAGTTTTTTTCAATCTGAAAGGTTTGAGATAGAAATATAGTTACTTTTCCTGTTGGTTTCAATATTATAAAAAACTTCATCTTCACGACTTTTTGTTGTCTAAGTGTCAAACCAGTCAAGCAAATTTCCCTTTAGTTTTCTTTTCTAATTCTTACAAAAATATGAATTTGTCGCAAAATGAAGAAAAAAAATAATCTAATGGAAGATATTTTTTTTCTTACAAGGCAATGTTAAAATTAAATTTCTGAACAGAACAACTTTACATAGCCCCCTTTCCAAAAAAAAAATCAAATGGTAGCTTCCTAACACATTTACCAATGAAATCCTATATAACATGAATTAGATTAATGGAAACAAAAGTCTCAAATACATATAACTAACCATATTGTATATAAAACTGGTGCTATTTTAATTAGACAAGCTACATACTATTTGCTCATTGTTAACAGTTTGTATTGTTTATTTTAGTACATTTACATATATATTGTAGATATTGCCATGGTAACAATGAATTACCCATGAGCCAATAGTAAATGAATAGATATATATTTTCATGCTTACACCAGCTAGAGGCTAGATTTGTTGTCTTTCAGTATGCTAGGCATAATTTACTAATTTTCTTCACATACACATCTATTTGGAGTTTTTTTTATAAATAGGTTTTATATAAATTAAGACAATATTTGACAAAAGACCAATTTTTATGTTTTCTGGGTTTTAAAGTCAAGATTGATCCTGAAGGAATAACTTCTCATTTTGAAATGTTATTGTCTTCTTTGTTACAAAATATTTCCCATCACATTTTTGTCAGATCCACCCAAGACAGATAGTTTGTCAGTATCCAGTCAGCTGTATTGCTAAGTCTGCTTTGACAGAACATTTCATGTGACATATTTCCCTGTCCCAATAGACCATATCCAAGTTCTGGTATTTAGATTCACCAGTTGTTGTTTGTCTGCCCTACGTCACAAACATGTCTGCCCCATGTGACCAAGAGTGTACTTCAAAAATGTGATTTCATGACATTTAATGGTTTATGACTTGATGTATTAAAAAATACTGATTCTGATTCCGTACTGTGACTTTTGGAAAGTGGTCTGGTAAATCCCGATACCAGATCTCAGATTAGGTCTATTTGATAGCAGTATGTCTGCTGTTTGATTTGTTATTCCTCCAATGGATTTCTATATCTGTTCTTTCTCTCTGAATATGCTTTAAGAGATAACCATACTGTATTTTAGGATCTGAGGGGGTAAATCTTAGATTTTACTGTCGCAAACAGAGTTTTCTGGCGACGCGTTAGCGGAGCCAGAAAATGGATGTTTGCGACAGTAAAATCTTAGATTTACCCCCGAAGATCCTAAAATACAGTTTGGTTATCTCTATTCTAATGCAAATCCGCAAAAAAGGCCTTTAAAACTGATTTTTAAATCACAGGAAGTTTGGTATGCGTCTGCTCCGATATGTTGCTATTGGTTCTGACGGTAAATCGTGGATTTTACCCCCTCAAAATTCTGACGCTATCGAATCAAAATTAGCGTTACAAACGTAAGTGCATTAGAATCTGACTTTTGTTGTCACTTATTTAAATAAGATTTTCCAAGTGGCTTATATTATTTCCAGGATTTGTAACCATGTGACTGTTGCTATGGAAATATTGTGATACAAAAACAGTTGTCTTAATATTGGGTCAATGGTCAACTGGTAGTTGCCGTTATTATTTTTTGTTTACTAATCATATGATAACCACCTAGGTAAAGATTTGAATTACAATTTTCAAGAACTTAAAATATGTTACAACTCTGTCAGTCACAACTTTAATATGTTACGACTGTCAGTCACAGTTTTATGGCGTAAAAATCCCAAAATAAATTTTGTAGAACCAAAATAAGTTTTCTATCACAGTTTTATGGCGTAAAAATCCCAAGACCAGGGGTCTAATTTCAGGAAATCTTTCTGTTAAAGAGTTCCACTGTATTAGGGGTCATCTTTGATCTATGCTTACAACTTAGTTGTTCAAGTAACTACGCACAGCTCCATACTGCTTGGCTGTCTTTTTGTTTTGCCTTGATATTCATGTTGTACCTGTTTATATGACGATCATTGTTCATCGAAATTACGTCACTTGTTAATTATCACAGGTATGGAATCATCAACAGCCATTTTGAAATAATTTAATGTACAGAACAATACAAATAACCAAAGATGCTTATCCATGGGGAAAAAAGTATGAAAGAGATATGAATCATTGTACATGTACAATCTCGTACCAAGTCTTATCTTATCTTACAATCGTCCATTCAACCTTGAGGCTAAGTTGTAAATTATTTGGTCACCAGTTCTTTTGGTATTTGATTTCGGTGCCATTAAGTGGTATATTCTAATAGCCTAATTAATGAGAACTTCAAAAAATGACTTGGTAGGCAAGGTTTATTTGATGTCTTAGCAAGAGTAGGCAAGTCTTGTGTTGACTTGATACCGCTGTATTTATGACCTTGTGGGCAAGGGTTATATGATATTTTGACAAGTAGACCAGTAGCAAGTCCATTGTGACTTGATACCAAGATATTTATGACCTGGTAGGCAAGGTGCGAGTGTTTTTTATGAGTCCACAAGTAAGCGAATCTGTTGCAACTTGTTACATTGATGTTTATGACTTCATAGGCAGGGTTTTTGTAATAGCTTGAGCAGACCAGTAGGGAAGTCTTGTGTTAACTTGGATACCCAGGTATTTAGAACCTCAGTAGTCTGATCTTTGATCATGACATGGTTGTCAAGTTCCTTAATATGACTTGTCATTTTGGGCAAGCTTAAAAGACCTGGCTAGACTTGACAGAAAGCTCTTATTGACTTGGTTGTCAAGTTCCTTAATATGACTTTTCAGTTTGGGCAAGCTTAAAAGACCTGGCTTGACTTGACAGAAAGCTCTTATTATGACTTAGTGGTCAGATAACTTTCAGTAAACCAACAAAGTTTCTCTACAGCTAATTTTCTGCAAAATAATACAGTGAAACCTGTCTAAACTGAACCCTGACTAAACCGAAACCCTGTCTTAACCACACACAATGCAGAGACCCTTTGTATCAAATTCTATATATTTTGAACCTGTGTAAACCGAACACCTGTCTAAACGGAACAAAATCTTCAGTCCCAGAGAGGTTCAGTTTAGACAGGTTTCACTGTACCTGGATTAATTTTTAGTCAACTTATTTTCATGATTTATTTTTCTATCTTAGAACATCTACTTCAATACATTAGCCATTAATTGTTGTTTTTCTGATTATCATCTGTGTTTTTTTTTTTACATATTGTCCGTAATTTAGAGCGTTGTGATACCTGGTATTAAATTTTATCATGGTGGTTAGGCCACACATTTCTTTAATTCTCATTTTACTTTGAAGAATAGTATACGGAGCTGTCATTGTCAGTAATATCATAGATCCATCTTTATATATCATAAAGCTTGCTATACATTTCATATCAAAAATCTAAAATTTATCAGACTAGCTCAATTTTTCATTACACATTGGCTATGGTTATATCACTTTTTTCACACTTGAGGGATGTATTTGTTATGAGAATGAAATATTGTTTTATTTTGAAATTTTGTAAACTAATCATTTATTGTTTAACTGCAAGAAATTAAGGAAATTTTGTAAAATGAATTATGTAGAAAATATATAATTTTTTTATTTACTCAGAATGCTAAAAATTGACTGAAGAGGAAATGGATTTGTATCAAATTCTAATTTTATGACCTGATATTGAATAACGTGAAAGTTTTTCTAACACATGCAAGGTGGTAATATGAATAGAATCCAGAAAATGTTCAAATTAACAAAATTATTCATAAACAATAACCTTTATATATACAGATTGTTGGTCTCAATTAATTTTGTTCCTCTCCAAGGGAAGTAACCTCTGCTAAACTGGTGTCCTGCTGATACATTCCTGATGAGGGGAGCATATCTGATGGTCTAAGTCCACTTCTATTTCAAAATTGCAGTTGTTATTTTCAATCATGAAAGAATTTAAGGAAAATATATTCAGAGAAGGAAATTACTTCCCTTGTTAAAAAAAACATGTTTAAATTGCAAAAGTATATTTGCTTAACGAATTAAAATTTTTGAATATGATTTAATTTTGTCTTGACTCCTGGAACTCAGAATCAATTGTATTTACTACTGACATATACTGTGCTTGATTTAACTAGATAAAATGTCACAGTTAAATTTTATAGTCAAGATTTATAGAAACAAGAAATCAAAACACATTTTTTTCTGTACACCTGCAGTAAAAAAAGGTTATTTGATAAAATAATGAGATGAAAAAAATATTGCAAAAAGATATTATTCATTTATTAACCAGAAAAACAATATGTTATCCATATCTTGGGATTGAAATCCATTAGTTATAGTGCTATGTGTCAATCCGTCACTGATCATTTTATTGATCGGCCGTCCATCATGATCATATTTATCATAACCATGATTATCATAATTAAGTGCTTAAAGCCAACTTTTTATCATATATATTGTTCTATGTTGTTTAGCTTGCCAAAGGCAACTGTTGAATTTGTTGGAGATGTTGATATTGGATGCAATAAAATTGTTTGTATATTATGTTTTTGTTTGCTTCTTTTTACTCCCCTGCCATTAGGTGACAGGGGCATTAAGTTTTACCCTTGTGGTTGATGAGTTGTATCATGTCTCCCCTTTCAAGTCTGTTACTCATCTAATTCCTGTTTGCCAAGATATCTTTATGGCAGGGGCATCCTTGTCCTATGCACACATATTTTTTTATTCACGTTGTATCACAGATACATCAGAACCCAACTGTTACTATATAAATCTGGAATTACTCATTAAGATATCAAAAGAAATGATACATTGAGATCCATCTGATGAAAGTGCACCTGACCTTTTGCCATCACTTTCATCTCTTCTGTCTTTCAAAAATCTTCTCCTCTGAAACCAACAGGCTTTTTAAAACCAGACTTTGCTTGGATCATCACCAGTGTATGAAGTTTAAAAAATATGTATATTTTAGATCGAGGTCCCAACAAAATGGTTACTGAAAAGGAACATGGGGGTAAATCGCTGTTTTTGGCATATAACTCAAAAACCCTTGCAGATACGAAAAATGGATCAAAGACTTAAATGGTCGGGTTGCATTTTGGTGCTTCTAGCCATAAAATGTTGTTTTGTAGGTTCCTTAATGGGTCTATTTATTGTCTCGCCCGCGACGAAAGGCACGGAAAGCGAGACATACTCGTACAAAGTATGATGGCTACGGCGGCATAAACTTTCATGTTAAGTTTTTTATACGAACGCAAAAAATTTGCGGTCGTATTATGGTATGGCGCTGGCGTAGGCGTCTGTGGACAGCATAACTTTGGTTCTAGTGAACGGATTGTTACCAAATTTTAGCATGATGTTTGTTGGCACAAGCTTAAGCCCGGGTTTTAATTTAGCGTTCCCTGCCCAACCTGTTTTTGAAAAAGAGGCAAAAAAGGGTT
>MJUU01063885.1:94689-123497 GCA_002080025.1 Modiolus philippinarum | reverse complement strand
CCCCCCCCCCCAAATTGCATTGCTGTACGCAACACGGGTAAGATGCATTAATGGTCTAGCCATAAGTTCAATATTCATATTGTTCAGTTATGATGTGAGTCAATATCAAATTTGTTTTCCAAAAGATTATCGTATTGTTTCAAATTTTGTTATGCCCAGACAGTTATCGGACCCGTCAGAGTGACAAAAAGCTGAACACCGTTCAGCTAATCCCACTGTACATATAAAACCAACACAAAAAGTTTAGAAACAACAGCAGTAGAATACTAAAGGAGCAAGCGATGTGAATGTGGTTATTACATAAATCGGAAAGTTGTTTATCAAGTATTCTCATTACACAACAAGATATTATTGATATAGTACGAAATCTGAAATGTGGTAAAGCAGCCGAAGAGGACAAAATTAGTCATCAAATGTTAAAAGGAACATCAAATACAATAAGTAAACCACTTTTGATATTATTTAATGCTTCATTGCAAAGTTGCAAATTTCCAAATATTTGGAAATTAGCTAGGGTTATGCCTGTGTTTATAAAGAATGACAAAACAGACCCCTGTAATTACAGACCTATATCATTGCTGAGTTGTGTTGGTAAAATAATGGAGTTGTTCATAAATATATTTATAATTATATCATAGACAATTCTTTAATTTATTCCTATCAATCTGGGTTTCTCTCTAGTCACTCATTTGTATATCAGTTATTAGAAATATATCATAGAATCTGCCTAAATTTGGATAACAAAATGTCAAATGTAGTCATCTTTTGTGATATCTCTAAAGCCTTCGACAGAGTTTGGCATCAAGGTTTAATAACAAAATTACGTTCTTATGGTATCTCTGGGAACATGCTGGAATGGTTGAAGGATTATATCAGCAACAGGAAGCAAATAGTCTTTGTAAATTTACGAACTTTCCAACATTGGAAGTTTGCATGCTAGAGTTCCCCAAGGCTCTATACTTGGCCCCTTACTTTTCCTCATTTATATCTATGATATAACAATGATACACAATTCAAGCGTAGATTAAAAGACTATGATTTAGAACTCCCGGCTTATTTTGGTACTGGACCACGAAAATTCGTTATAATACACACTCGATTGAGACATCAATGCAGTTCATTAAATGCGGATTTATTTGAAATACATGTTGTTGGTAGTCCTTCATGCCAGTGTGGCTCACTGTATAAGGACGTCATACATTATTTACTTGAATGCCCAGTGTACCAAAATGAACGCACAATCTTATTCAGACAGCTCAATGATATGAATGTAGAAAATTACCGGGATATCGAGACATTACTCTTTGGCAGGGAAAATTTAACATTGCAAACAAATTTGAGTATATTTTGAAAAAGTCCTTCAATATATAAAAAATAGTAAAAGATTCAATTGAGTTATGTGAGGTATAGTTCATTTTATTTTTTCTTATATCATTATGAGAAAACTTAGATATTGTTATTATTTTTTTTCTACATAGAAATATGTATGATGTTTGCTTTTTGTCATGCCATTTGTTATTGTAGGGAGAGGGCGTACATTAAGTTGCAATAACTTGTGCCCAATCCCATTGCTTTGATTTAATGCAATAAAATATTACTAAATTAAACATAAATCAAAGTCTAGACGCAGCAAAAAACGAAAATCATATATACATGAGAAAAGCATGGTAATAAAAACATAACTTTCAGAACTATATGTATAAGGTATGCTTATAGTGTGAACTCCTACAAGAACCAAGAGCGACATTAGGTGCAACGAAAGGTAAGCATTTTCTGCCCTGCTTATAAATAAATAACAAGTACATATAATCATGTACATTAGTAGTGTAGAGGGACAGTTCAAGTCGTATTTGAGGAGGACTAAGAGGACTAATCGAGAGTTAAGTCAATCGGAGGTAAGATACGAGAACACAATTAGGTCCCTTTAATACTACGAGAACACAATTAGGTCCCTTTAATACTCGTTGTGTACGAATATAGTTCTTACAAAAATAGTGTATGTAAAGGAGATACAATGGCCAAGTGTGAATTCATGAAAAAGAATCCACGAGCCGGAGGCGAGTGGATTGTTTATCATGAATTCACACTTGGCCATTGTTTCTCTTACTTAAACCATTGTTGAAACATTTATGTAATCAAGAGATTAAAAGGATTATGGCCTATCTATTTACTGCATTGTTATCTTCGTACTATATATGTCTTAATGAACGAAAGTTCACTCAGTATCAAAGAAGAATTATATTGATGAAGTTGTTCTAAAAGTCTGATT
The DNA here is from genome assembly GCA_002080025.1 of Modiolus philippinarum. NCBI lineage: Eukaryota > Metazoa > Mollusca > Bivalvia > Mytilida > Modiolidae > Modiolus > Modiolus philippinarum. The sequence continues at coordinate 121,228 of MJUU01063885.1, read as the reverse complement.
TTAAACGATATCTAATACTCAGATAAACTTCAATTGTGGTATTTGTATTTTTCAAAGTGAATCAAAAGGGCATTTAATTCAGTAGAAAAATGTCGGTGAATAGTGTTGAACCTCTAAACCTCATCAAAGAAGAACGAAAAAGAGAGAATAACGTAAGTTTTATCTGTATAATGAAATACTTTCTGCCAAAACACATTTTAATATTTTTAACCCCAGGGTAATACTTGCACGATGAAATTGCAGGGGAAAGAAGCGAATAATTTGTTGTTATATTTGATTTTACTCGAGTGACTTTTTATTGGAAATAAATTAAACAAAATTAAAAAGAAAAGAAACATGATGTTTAATTGTATATAGAATCTTTATCCCCCCTAAAAAGAAGAAAATTGACAAAATGACTATTCACTGAGCTGTACGTTTTTGAAACGACTATTATATTACTTATTGATAAAGTTCCACCATAAAAAGACTATTTCAATGGAAACAGATGAAAAGAATTCATCAAAAATTTTTAAACAGTGGCGGATCCAGCGAGGGTCAAAGGAGCACGTCCCCCTGGCACTAGTGACCTTTTTTCAAATTGAACAAAATAAGTAGAGTTTTGTTTCTTTAGTATGTTTATTAAAGCAAATTATTAAAAACATCATATTCAGGGTACATTGTCACGACTTGACAAATAAATGACAGTTTAATATCCACGTACCTGTAATTCTAATTTAGTGAATTTTAAAATAAGTTGAAGAACTGTAAAATAAGACTTCGTAATTGTCAACGTTTTCATAACATTTCGCTTCTTTTCAATTGGTTACATTCAGCAATTCTTACCATTTCGGCAATTATTGTGTCATTAATACAGATCATACATAAACTCTAAGATAAGGCCATGAAAAGATAATTCATAGATTCTCATCTATTTGTTTCTCAAAATTTTGGGCGGGTGGGCGACTTTCATTTTATATGTTTATCATTTTGTGAAAAATGCTTTAATTTTATAAGAAATGTACAAAAATTTGCCAAAAAAATCAGAATAAAATTTGTTCAGGCATGTAAAAAAAAATCGGGCTAGAAGGGATGAAAATCTAGGATATACTTTTTTCATTATGGCCTAATGTTACTTTTTTCTAAACAGTAAAACATTAAAATAATTGAGCTAGGAATATAAAGTTCAAGTCCAATTTTCTAAAAAACCTTTTCCTTGCTTAGGTCACGATCTCCTGAAATTCTTGTTTAACAGGAGAATTGCCAAAAACTTACGGTTCAGGGGAATAACATGGGCTCATGACTCCTAGGCTCAAACCGTTCTTTTTATGAATATCCTGATGTTTTGTTTAAAAATACCTTAAAAAATGTTCGCGTCTCGCTCCGCTCGGCGAAATTTCCTTTCATTTGTAATTGGACCCCCTGTTTTCTAATTGCCTGGAACTGCGCCTGGGCTGTGCTTTTCACCACATTTGGATGCAGAATTTTGTAACTGGAGGGAACTCGTAAAAGATTATAAAATTATTTTTTTTGATGTTGTGAAGAAAAGATCGAATTTAAATTTCCGCGTATTTATCAGATATTTATTTTGAATCTAGTTGTAGGAAATATAAATAACCATACAACATGTACAATATACATTACTGAGGTTAGTTTAAACGACCCAGTAAAGCACGGACCATTGGATTTCCGAGGGTTGGGCTGGGATTTCTGGCCCCGGTGTATGCTAAGAAAATCTCCGACATTAGCACCTGGGTTAAAAAAAATAATCTTGCCCTTGCGTTGATCATTAGAAAAAACACTCGCCCAACAAGTAGCAAATTTCCTAGTATGCGGTCCAAAACGTTTCCCAGATCGGGTGAAAATCCTAGCCCCCCCCCNCCCCCCCCCTTCCGAACATCAATAAGATCCGTGCCTAACGAAAGTATCTCAACACTCGATGCGAACAAAACTATTTCGCTTGATCGGACAATCAGTTCGCAGTGAAATGCAGTAACATACATTTCCCCCAGGGTGTTTTTAAACTTTTAATTGGAGATAACAATAGAGGGTAAGCCGTGGGTTCTTTAAAAATAATCCACAGTTAAAACAATAGATGACGTCACAACAATGGTTTAATTCTCTGTATTTATTTTTCTTTCCTTTATTCTACATATTTAGTATTTTTTATGGGTTTAAAGGAAAGAAGAGACATTAAATAACATTTAAAATTTGGAATTTAATTTTAAATCAATGCACAAGGAGTAATTAGGTTAAGTGCAAAAAGGTGAAAATTGCTATATTCGGAAGCCCTCCATCTTGACCAATGTGGGTTCCCTCAATTCTGGGAAGTTTAAAAGAAACTGAAATGGGAAAAGTTCCTAGTTTTTGTATATTTTTTCACACTTAGACTGTTCTGTAAGTATGCCGAATCTCACGAGGATAGAGCAGGTGCTATTTTTTTAATTGGTCATTACTTTTGTTTATTTTTACAAAGACAAATAGGGGAAAATAATTGTGTTCTCGGGCCGGAAGTGACCTCAACGGAACCGGAAATAGAGTAAGAATACCTGGAATCGTCATAAAGTCGCGAGAACATGACTGTGTAAACCGCATCTTCAACATCACGTGATTTCCTAGTGGACAACACCCTTGAATCAATTGCACACTTGTCATCAACGAGTCGAGACTTGTTTAATGATGATATGGAATCGTATTAATGAAACTTCTTTTCGTTTAATCAGACTATAGCGGTTTATACTTTGTCGATGTATTTCATACATATTTTTCGACCCGTCATATTAAACTTTCTTTTCATTTTGTGTTTCAGATATCGAAGCCAGTGGAACATTTCACTTGGAAAGTTATACTTTTCATTACTTGGAAGGTAAACACATTCCAACACCCAGTATCGAACTTCAATATGGCTATCGACGATCTTATTCGTTTCGACAAGTTATGTCCCCCTCTTTGAAACATTATATACTGTAAACGTATTAATTTTCGCAGTGTACTAGTTTTCGCTATTTTTGTGGTTAGTATATGAACTCGAAGAAAAATACCTGTGAAAATACCTTTTTGTGTAGAAAAGCCTTTTTAAAAATGGAAAATCGGAAAAATTGATACCTGCAAATATGTCGATGTCTCATAAACCGCGAAAATAAGCATCCGCGAAAATAAATACGTTTACAGTGTGTGAAAAATATCACCCCGAACCTCCCGAAAGTCTTATTCAAATGCATAGTTTTGCGTTTCCTACTCCTGACGTTTTTTGCGTTATAAAATTTCTAATACGAACATTAAAACTGTATTTATGGAACAAGAATACGGGACTTTCGAGATGTAATTGAAGGCGGAAACGATCGCCTGGGATACCAGTAAGGAGGAAAACTGGATTTCTAAACCTATTGAAATGAATCTATTCCACATAAAAACAAGATATTTTTGAAATTAAAGTGCATTTATAATTTTTCCTATATGACAATTTTTTAACTAAATTTTAATTGACGAAAAAAAAATCTTAAGCGCTATACGCTATAAATCGATCCAATATATATCACCCTTAGCTCAACACTGTTCATTAGTTAGTCATTCCCTCTCAATGTATTGATGTATTGATTTTTTACGCATAAAAATAGTTCTGTTACCGCAATGAACACGATTCAAAAGTCCCGTATTAACATGTGTTGTTTTGCGGAGAGTTTCCGCCATGTATTTTTCCATTTTATCTGACAAACCCCTAACCACAACTATTCTTGTTTTTACAGATACATTTCCTGTGTAAAAACCAAACTGATTATCAGGAAACCAGACAGACAGGAAAAAAAGGTAATTGATTCTCAGGAAACTTGACCAATTAATGTGTTTTATGTCCTTGTTGTTACAAAAAAAAATCTCATCTATGACGCTTCCTCCATATATGCAAATACAAAGACCATAGTGGAGCTATCCTATACAAAATATAAAAGTCAAGCTTTGAAAAAATTATCCCATAAAACATCCATTTATAGGTCCAATATAGTAAAATTGTCCTGTCCCTGTATAGGCATTTGTTAGTAACATGCCTATAATAAAACGTTACAGCATGAATAATGACGTTATCTTGGGAAATTCTTTCAGCAAATCGTGTGATCGGCTTGGAAAACATTTAGTTTGCTATGTTAAATATTCTAACATGTCAAAAGTATTGTCATATGTTGTTGTCCTGATGTTCTGATACGTTACCATCAGATACGTTACTGGCATTTCAATCCATTCATCTAAAAGTTACAAATGAATGAGGAAAAACTAATATGAAAGAAAGAGACGTCATCCTTATGACTTATGCATAGAATAAGAATTTTTGTTTGTGTCCGATAGCAAAAATAATAAAGAACGTCCATCCCCCCAATTTATGATGGTTCGAATCTGAGGTGGAATTTTTTCGTAGTATTAATGAGCATAAATCCACTCTAATGTCTAAATGACTTTTAAAATTGAAGGAATCGTCGAGAAAGAAAACCTTTAAATTAAATTTTTGGGTTGATATGTGCATCAATAGTAAGCACTGAACGTCGTACATTTGCCGATCAGATACGTTACCTTTATAATTTGTTTTTTTTTTTTGTTGTAATAGAGATTCTAAACATTTTGTTTGATATTTGATATTTTGGGGTCGCGGCTGTTTTATTTTTTGTATTTAATGGCATTTAAATACACACAGACACTTGAGTTCACGGAATATACTGTAAATGTATTAATTTGCACGATCTTCTTATTTTCGCTGTATTTATTGTTGTCTATAAAGTGCAAAAAGGGCGCCATTAGAACATGCATTTTGATCATTTGCAATGAGTTTAAGCATTTTATACTTGATAGCTATGATAAAAGTTTTCTGCAAATATTTATATTTGCATACAGCAAAAATTATCAATCGCAAAAATTATTACGTTCTAGAATAATCAGATACGTTATCTTTCTGAGTACATAATATCAGGCCTGGATATCTAAGATGCGTACCTGATGAAGGTTGATGGACTTCGAGCATACTGAAAAAAGTTTTATAACTCTTTACAGAGAATCAATAAAAGGGATGAATACACACTTTGTAAAATACATTTTAAAAATTATAAAAAATTAGAATGTGAACGCCACCCTTTTTGTGTCTCCTACTATTTTTATTTTTTGTTTAATGTTCAAAGCTAATTTAATGAAAGATTTGTTTAAAAGTTTAAAAATCCATATCCAATGAGTTTCTATGCTACAAAAAAAAAAAACAATAAGCCTGCACCGGATTTCAAGATTACAAATGAAAGATGACTGTCTTAACTGGTAACATATCTGATTTATATGGAAATTCCATGCTGGTTTTGACATGCTGTAAAAAATTTATTGCTGAAAATATTTAGGTATTGTATTTCATTTTTAAAAAATAAATTTATCGTTTCATTCATACTTCCCATTTTTTTTCTGGTGGTTAATTTGGTCCTATTTTGGGAGCATGAGTGGCAAACAAATCATTGAGTCTCCGCCAAACACATGCCGAAAGCACGTTGTAAAAAATAAACCAGAGAGTCCAGAAGAGTACATATCTAGATAAACAAAGCAGCGAGTTCCGAAGAGTACATCTCTAAACAAACAAGACCAGAGAGCCCGAAGAGTACATCTCTTGTCAAATTTGAGGCATATTTCAATCTCTAAAGCCGTTGCAATGTTAAAATTTTATGCAAATGAGCTTCGTCATTATACGGTTATGCATTAACTCACTTCCAGGCGTCACGAACGTAGAACACCGAAAACTTAGTGCAACCGTTTGACAGTAGTGGGACGCTTTGGGTGGGGAATTCCAAGTTAAGTTTTATTATGTCCCTATTAATTTTTTAGTCCTGTTCTGTATGAAAAAGAGTTAACATAACATTCAATAATCATAGACAAATAAGCTTCCACACAAATTTATGCACGATGTTTATCTCGTTTCAGATGGCCTTTATTTGTGAAAAGTGGCAAAGGTTTCACTCAACCGACACACGAAGACGCACACCGGTGGATATACATACAGTTATCTGTCAAAAGCAATTTCCGAGGGTCGACAATAGAATCCGTCACGAAAAAAGCCAGGAGGAAAGCCAAGAAGATTGACATTTGACGTTTGCGGGGAATGTTTTGACATAAGTGACAACCTTCGCCGTCACCATCACCTCACCTATCCTCTTCATCCTCTATGGGACGTAAGGCCTTAACTAGTTGTCTCCACTTTCCTCTGTCCTTTGCCAGATGCTGAGCTTGACCTAAGCTGTATCCATGGTCCTGCACTTCTGCTTGGATGGTTCTTCTCCAGGTGGTTCGTGGTCTGCCAGGACGTCTCTTCCAAGGTAGTGTCCAGCGTAGTTCTACTTTAGGTATGCGCTCGTTTGGCATTGTCAACACATGGCCCAACCATTTAAAGCGTCTTCTTTTGAGTTCTATTTCGATGGGATGGCATTCACACCGTTTCAACATATCATCGCCGTCACCATGCCATTTACAAAAGACCGTTGAAAAAAAACAGCAAAAAGACCTGCTGGTCAGGATCCTGGACCTTCGGGAATGCTTAGTCCTCTAAAGAGTAAGCGTTGCACGTCACCACCATACCCTTTACCAACCAGAAGTACTACCCGACGATCCAGAAACTAGAGTTTGTACTTCCGTCACTGGTCATCCATTAGAACCATGAAAAATACCGGAAGCTAAGTCCAAGGCCGGTATAATTTCACTTTGAACACGCCTTCGATAGATTTTCATGACATGGTAAGGCACATTTACCGACATTAAACAACGAATTATAAAAAAAAAAATATTTTGTCCTTATCTTGCGGCAAGTCGAGACTGGTGAGATACGGTTAAAGCATCCGAACATTCGAAGTTTCCAATACTCGCACACGAAAAAGGCAATTTGGTAAAGAAGATCCAGCTTAAGATTTTTTTTCTATTCATCTCGGGTAAGAAAGTCTTCTCGTTGAGCTGATTACATTTTTGAATTGAAGGGTCTACCAAATATTGACTTATACCTCCGTCTCTACAGTAAAGTACCCCCCCTATGCTTCTCTTTATTAGTTCCCGATTCTAAAGGAAGAATTTCTTCTAAATTTCTGTTTCTGCAACAATTTTTTTCATTTTCGGGTCCCGATCTGCAGCTATTCTTGCGTCGCTGGCTTCTCGCCAAAACTTCTGGAAGCAAGTCGCTGGAGTATAGTCCTCCACTTGATATATTTTGGCCGTGCTACATGTACTATTTCAATAAAGGACTGATAAGTGATATTTTTTTCCAAACATACTCCTAGGGTTCGGACACGATGTCGCGTTCTTCTGCGTAGGTCCTCGTGTTCGCCCATATCATCTTGACAAATATTAACGTTTTTGAAGATTGGTGTCATCTCAGAAAAATTATATTTTGAGTGGTCGGGTACTTCTGTGTCCATTTCTAAGACGACAAACAGTTTGTCGTCCAAGACGGCTTGTTTGATGCTTGCTTCGGACATTTTAAAATGCTTATCACAAGGTCTTTTCATCTTGTCGACGAAGGCTTTCAAAGATGGATTATTTTAGACATCTCCACTCACATTCCCACATTTCCGTATCGTTGTACCCCTGCCCTTTGAGGTATCGAATTTTTCTTGTGTCTGTTGGGATTTTGTCTGTTTGAACAGAGATGCCTCCTCATCTTTTTCTTGATTCGATGGACAATCATGTCCATGCCAGTAGCACCCTTGAAATTTGTATATCGTATTCGTCCCCTCAGCGTAACCATCTACTGATAATCTTTTAATCCCAATTACTTTCTCCTTGTTGTTCCTTGTCTGACATGGTAACCTACCATTTGAACCATTCAATCACCATTCGGTTGCAACGTCTAGGATGGTCTCTCTTGAATTCGTAATCACTCTTTCGACGAAGGAAATGTCCCGTTGGCATGTTTTGCATGATGCACCACAGTTACAAAGCAATTGATTCATAACTGTTTTCTTTTTGGAAAGTTTGTGATCATTAACCTCTTGTTGGCGAATTGTAGTGACGTTTTTCTCGTGGTACCTGTGGAAGACGATACTGGGTCCACCTACTTAGTTTTTAAACAGAAAGTACATATCACTCTTGCTTTCGTTGGGTATGCTCAGGTAACAGGTTAGGTCTTGAAACATGTACTTTAGAGTTAGTCCAGGTACGCTGATTCCGTCTTAAAATGTGAATTCCTTCTTCTTATAGTATTGGAACACATTTTCTCGACGGCTTCCAACATAAGCTCTACGTCTTTTTTGTTATACCATATGAGGAAGTCTCTAAATGAACTCATGTTGTTGTCCTCCCATACCTTCTGACACGTTAGGTACTCTTCAGCTGAAATGTTGGCATTTTTATAACTTGATGAAAAAGTCTGCATGTGTAGGGAAATGTGCGACTTGTAATTTTTCCATTAATGTCATCCATTCGTAAGGGCAATAATCCTTTTCTTCCGTGCAGTCGTATGCTTTTAACAGGCTTAAAGATTGATCATTACTGAAGCCAAGAGCTAAGTAGTTGGTTATATTTAAGGATTTTAACTGCTCCGTCGTCACACACAGGAAGTTGTTCTTTCTTTATGTTTTTAATTTTGACCAATTCGACGAAAAAGTTTATTTCATGGCATTGATGCCATACTTTCCGTGACTTTAATCCGATCACGGGAAATTCTCTCAGGTATCTTTGTACACTTTTCGTTCTCTCTCCACGTCATCTAAACCATCTAAATCTTCATCTAGTAGTTCCTTTTTTTTTATTTGATTGAAAACGTCTTATAATTTGGGTAACAGCATACGATACACCTCTTCACTGATTTCAGTTAATAGTAAATAATCTATGCACAATTCCACAATTCCACAGTGTCGATGGTAATTCCAACCAATACAAAACACACTCTGTTGGTATGCTGGAACAGACTGAAATGCTGAGTAAAACGTGGTGACTTGTCCACTCAGTTTTGTTGGACGGACTCTTGTCTGTCGGTTTCAACATCACTTCTATATCGAATATAGCTCTGTATGGATAGTACCGGTCTACTTGAGGAACTTCTATATCTTCGTCAAATGTTTCTTCCTGGATGATAAACATCACCAGGAAACTTGCACACGACTTCGCCATTACATGTTCTTTCTTGGCAGTGTAGTATGCCAATTGTCACATTTAGAACAGAGGTAGCTGTGACTGTACCTTTTCAAGTCGAGGACGTAACTGAAATACGGGTAGTAAATTCAAATTCATGGTATTCTCATATCTGTTAGGTGATCGCCGTACCAATTGAGCTGCAATTTCGTCATCTTCCGTCTCCTGCAAGTCGCACAAATAAACGTTGATTTCGAAAAGTCTTTCTAGCACCATGAGATCGTCGAAACAAACGCCTTTGAATCCTTTGCTGTTCATCTTTCGGTGCTGCAGGTACTGTTTCAAATATGTCTTGAAAGAGAAATTTCAGATTGTGACGAAACTCGACGTAACCCTACGAAAGGAACCTTTCACGACGAACCAGAACCTAAATGACACGAAAGGGACCATTACCTGAAAATATAATGTTTTTCGTTTCCGATATTATTTTTAGATTATTTATAAGATGGTGATTAAATACATTGTTTATCAAGCTTATTAAATTATCATCCTCGCCTTACACATATATAAGACATTTTTCATATAGAAATCAAATATTATAGAGTCTGTTACCTGTCGAGTGCACCCTCTCATTGGTAGCTTGTCGAGTCCTTGAAATCACCACGCATTGTCGGAAAAAAAATATTTTTAACTATTGTGATACAAAAAAGATCAACACAGCAAAATCCTGGATAATAAGTGTTAAGAAATGGAAATGGAAATGAATAAATCCTAACGGAAATGAACAAAACATTTTTACTTTCTGGACATAAAACTATTTCTAATAAAACTTGCTTCAATCACGGACCAAATAAATACTTTCAGGACTTTTTTAACGGCATGGCTAAAATGTACATGTTTTTTAGCGGATTTCGGAAGGCGGGATTTTTTTCTTATGACATATGAATTTTATTTTTTTTTAATTTATTTTTATTTTTTATTATTATTTTTTTTTTGTAGAATTGGTTTTGTTTTTGTTTTCTATCATGAATTTTATTATTCTACAAAGTGAATAAAAATTTGTACCAATAAATTAATTTTAAATAGTAGTTTGGAGATATTGTCTTTAAATTCTAAAATGACAAATTCAATCAACACATCCCTATATATTTCCGCCGACTTGTCTGACTGCAAGGAAACTATAACATCATGACATTTCATTTTGATAAAATGAAGCAATTTTAAAAAGATGCAATGCAAGTGCAGGAAATATTTTGACATCGCTAACATGGATCACACAGTTTTAAATGAACTGAATTGGAATTATAAGGAGTAAACATTATTTAAAAACTTCGAAATAAAAAAAAAACAATGTAACATGCTAACATGCATGCAATTCTGTTTCATGCTTTAACAACATTGCAGGTCACATGCAATCGAATAAAGGTTCAGGCTCTAACGATGACATGATGACATGAATTCGAAGTTCCACTTTTTTCATACAAATTTGAAGTCCACTCTTTTTCATTTAATTTGTCCCCGTCTTTCCTACGCAAAAAGAAAAATATTAACCCAACAAACAGACAAAACAAAATAAAAAAAAAATGTTATTAGTATATCATCCTTACAAGTTGACTCCATTGATATATTATTAAAAAATAATGAAACTTTGAGACAAACGAATGTTACAAATGTTAGAACGGAAGACGGAAACGCCTGAAAACAGTTCGCTCTTCCAGATACGAAATGTGTTCTAAAACGTGTAAATTATTTGCTAAGCTTTAACGCAGAGAAGACCCCCCCCCCCAAAAAAAAGATATATGAAAGATCAGCGAGCAGATCTCAAAATTAAAAAGCATAAAATAAGATCCATATAATTCTTTAATATCTAAATTTACATAGACAAATTTGAAATTGATATGACAAGCACTATAATAATCTAGGGAAAATGCATTTACTAATTAAAAGTTTTATATAAATAAACGGTCTACGGTTATAAGAGAATTCTCAACATGACCTGATTTGATCATCAACCTGACAAAATTAGCATTGAAAGAAAGGTATTTGAAAATATTTTATAGATCTGATACAATAAAATGAGAGAAATCCTTATCTCTTATTTATGAAGGACCCCCTTTCCATTGTGCGATGCACAAAGTATATAATAGATATGATGAATGTTAAGTGGTCATGTGACTGAAGTACTGCATGGAACATGACCAGTAAAATTTTATTTCTTGGACTTTGTATTGTGGCATCGGACTGTTACTTCACAAATAGAATGATTTATCTATTTTTAAATTTAAGAAGGACAACTCGAATGTCTTCCGTTCGTCTCTTTCGTAAGTCATAAGTACACATGAAAGCGACGAAACGACACGTAGCGATTTACGAAGGAAAATATGGCTCAGAATGAAGTTTTTTTCAAGTGCTTGGCCTGAATGAGTATTCAGTTAAAGAATTACAGCATTAAAGTAGGAATTGTTTACATTTTAAAATTCACTTTCGGTTTTTAAAATTTTGAGCAATAACTAGTCCTCATACGTTTACGTTCTCTCTCGTCAAAATATGAAATATCTCTGATTCGAGTTTCGAAACCTTTAACAGGAGCTCCTTTATGGACGGCTAGACATCTAAAAACAGAGGTTATCTTTATAGGGGCCATGGGATCCACCGATCATTGCTACAATGCCTCGGTTCTTTATGATGAAGTCGGTAGACGGACTCTGGCACCAATGGGGTGCTGGATCAATTTGTTGGCGTAAAAAGTGACGTTCGTCAGCAGATGAACGATTCAATTAGTGTCTTCCCACTGTTGGCGTATAAACTCCGAGTAATTCTTGTCTCCTCACATCCTCCAAAAATTCCTGTAGGTCTTCCTCTGTGCGGATCGTTTGCGGCACTTCTAAAACCTTGCATATTTCTGGCTCGGATGGTAGAACCGTAACTCACTAGTCTCGACGTACCGCAAGATGAATAAAAAAGATAGATTTATTTTAAAAGCCTTTGTTAACTGCCGGTATATGTACCGTACCTTGTCCCGAAAATCCATCGATGGCATGTTCAAAGTGAAATCATACCGGTCTTGGACTTCCCGGTATTTTTCACGGTTCTGATGGATGACAAGTGACGGAGGTACGATACTCTAGATCCTGGATCGTCGGCTAGTTCTTCTGGTTGGTCCAACGGAAGAGGGGGTTGTGGTAACGTGCCACGTTTTTCTTCGAAGGACTTTGCATTCCCTATGGTCCATGTTCCTGACTGGCAGGTCATTCTGTTGCTTTTTTCAATGACTTTTTGTACTGGCATGGTGACGGTGAAGGTTATCACTTCTGTCATAAAATTCCACGCAAACGTCACATGTCAAATCTTGTTGGCTGTCCTCGGGGATTTTTCGTGACGGTTCCTATCGTCGGCCCTTGAAATTTGCTTTTGACAGACGGAACAACTGTATTTATATCCACTGGTGTGCGTGTTCATGTGTTGGTTTTTATCATTGAACATTTTGCCCCACTTTTCACAAATTTTGGTCATCTTAAACGAGATAAATATCGTATTGAAACTTATTTCTTCAATGACGAGACGAAAAATATATATGAATTATACCGACAAGTTTAAACCACTATAGTCTGATAAAACGAAAATACTTTTCATTCATTACATATCAACATTTTACAATACAAAATTATTACATACCTAGAAAAATGTCTAGACTCGTCGATGACAAGTGCGCAATTAATTCAAGGGTGTTGTCCATGCGGTTAAAACATGTTTTCGTTGAACTACCTCACCTCCGATGGCCCAACTTCCGATTCCGGTTCATGACTTCCAAGTACTCTGAATCTACTTCCGCTTCCTGTGTGGTCACTTCGGTACCGAGTTTTGATTTTCTGGGTTCTATGAACCGACTTCCAGTTCCGGTGAGGTCACTTTTGGTTGACTTCACTTCCGCCTAGTCCTCTTGGTCCTCCTCAAATACGACTTGAACTGTCCCTCTACATTACTCTCACTCACTCAAACTAGATTTAGAACGGAAATATTTAATCGACTTTACATTGTAAATTTTTATGTCCTTTATCCTTAAGCTCTTATTTTGGCGTGACTTGTATGCAATGTAGGTATTTGAAGTAAAAGGAAATGAGACAAAATCTCTATAAATACGTGGGAAAAACAAGCAATGGAACAAAAACGCTTTTATTTTTGTTCTTCATCTTAACGCTTTTGTTTTTGTTCTGTGCTTCATCTTGAAGTCACTATGAAGACAAACACATCGATTAAACAATCACAGGGCACTCATCAAGTCAATTGTAAGAAAACTTGGCAAAATAAATAACAAAATACCGAAGTCACAGTTAATTTTTTTTCTGCATATGCGCATTTTGACAAATTATGTGGCATTAGTGCAGATCAAACCAAAACATTTGGAAGTCAATTAACCGAATAACATGTTATAGATGATTGAGAACAAATATCCAAAGGGCCTAAATAGAATACCCAAAATTCAGTTAAGGATAGAGCTATGCCTGAGGGAGATACTCCTTAGTTTAAAAAAATGTAAAATTTAGATATTACCCGGTTTCAATACAATCAGCACAATAATAGTTAATTAAGCATTAATAAAACTGATCTGAATTTTATGACTACTTAAAGGATGTTATGAGATGCTCTTCTTATACTGTGTATGAGTACATGTGTTTGTTTGCAATTCTGCTATCTTGCATATTTGTAACATCATAAAAATTTAAAAAAACACAAAAGGTGCAAAAGCCGAGTTGCGAATATTTGTTATTTTCATAAGTACATCTCGGATATCCAGATAGTTGCACATAAGCATATTAATGCAAAGCTCTGTCCTTAGGTCCTAAGCTGATTTTGGCTGTACATTCAAATCATATTGGGTATTTGTTCTCTATCAGTTTTTAACATATTTGATTTTATGGACTTCCAAACGTTTAGATTTTATCTGCACTGAAGAGACATAAGTTGTCGAAATGTGCATATGCAGAAAATAAATTCACTGACAGTAACTTCTGTATTTAGTTATTTCTTTTATTTCAACCAGGGACTTATAATATAATTTTCGCAGCATGTAACCTGGCTAAAAATTTGGCAGGGATTATAATCTAGGTGATATTTATTGCTGATAGCTGCATGAAGTCAAAACATTCCAAGTCCCTTTCCAAAAAACTTTAGGCAAGGGTTCCCCTTAAAATATAGTTTTTGAATATTGCTGAAATTGCAAAAGCATGTATCAGAATACCTTTCTTTTCTAAAAATTTCAGTATTCTAGTTCGTCGCAACTCGCTTGAAAAATACCATATTAGACTGGGGAGATTCATCCTACACCCTTTCCTACAAAAAAAAACAGTACCAGATTCAGCAAACATGGAAGTTTTTCTTTAAAGGAGGCCTCAAGTTTTTGTGATGTTTAGATAAAGATATCATTAAAACACGGTACACTTTCTGAAAACTTTTTATCAAAACTTTGCTCCACGCATGGAACAGATCATTTTTACCCTTCCGAAACACCAAATGATACCTCCAGGTATTGTATGGGTTTACTTTGCCAGTGTTTAAGTTTTGTGGCGTTCTTGCTTATTTTTATTATTAAGTCTTCCAAACGAAGTTTGAAGATTTACTGTTTTAGTTACATTTCTTATTATTATTCTTATTTCTTTTTTTTTATTTGGAAGGGAGTCTTAAATTGGGTGTAATGGGAGGAGCAAACATTTTTCCAAAGGGGGTTCATTAAGGGTACATTTAGGGCTCAGAAAAAAGGTGGGGTCGCCAATGTTAACTCGACGGGAAAATGAAATTTTGAATGTTTTTCACCATATTTCTCACTCTATCTCAAAAAAACTTTTAATTTGGTTGAAATGGATAATAGCGTATTTGGTTGCCATAGAAATTAACACAGGAACCTATAATTTTGAGGAGATAGTATTTTATTACAGATATATGTAATACTTTGGTAACAAGGGAACCCTTGCCCGTTTTTTTTTTTTTTTTTTTTTTTGAAAAGAGGTAGAAAATTGGTTGCAATTGATAATATAGCATTTTGTTGTCATGGAAACCAAGCAAAAAACCTATAATTTTGCGAAAAAACATGTTTTTGTATTTTTATCACAGCAATGTGTATTACTTAGGTAATAAGGGGACCCCTGCCCCTTTTTTTAAACGAGGTGTTAAATTGGTTGTAGTGGATAATGGAGCATTTAATTGGCTTTGAAACCAAGCCAGAAACATATACTTTTAAGAAACGTGTCTCTGTATTTTTATTACAGCCAACTGTATTACTTAGGTAATAATGGGAACCCGTGCCCAATTTTTTTTAAAGTGAGGTAAATATTGGTTGTAATGGATATTCGAGCATTACCAAGCCAGAAACTAACAATTTTGAGAAAAAAAAATGTTTTTGTATTTTTATTACAGGTATATGTTTACTTAAAGGTAATAAGGGGAACCCTATGCGCAATTGTTTTTGAACAGAGGTAAAGAATTGGTTGAATAACTAAGTACCGATGTTACTGTGAATTTATTTTCTGCATATGCGCATTTCGACAAATTATATCTCTTCAGTGCAGATAAAATCTAAACGTTTGGAAGACCATAAAATCAGATATGTTAAAAAACTGATAGAGAACGAATACCCAAAATGATCTAAAATTAAAGCCAAAATACTCCTTAGTTTTCAACAAAATTTACAAAAATTTAGATATTGCAAGGTTCGAAATAAAATCGGCTTTCTGGTCAGCACCGAAGTACCGACTACTGGGCTGGTGAATACCCTCGGTGACTAACAGTCCACCAGCAGAAATGGATAATGGAGCATCTGGTTGCCATGGAAACCAAGCCAGAAACCTATAATTTTGAGAATGGATTTCAGCAATATATATATAAACTAATTCATTAGGGGAACCCCTGTTCATTTTTAGAGGGAGTCTGGTAATGTCCTGAAATAAGATATGGAATTCTTATGGGAGAGTTTTATGATTCGCTCTTCGAACACAGTTTTTTCTTGTTAGTTTTGTCTTTGTAATGTTGTCTCAATAAGTGTTATATAAGAACTGTCTTTTTCTTTTTTCTTTTTAATATTTGAATAACCCCTTATTCTTTTTTTTTTTTTTTGCTTTGGTATATTTGCCAATGCAGTATGAATATTCATTACTACAAAGCTAGTTTTATGCCCAAATAACATACTTTACTGAAATATATGTGTTAAATATTTAACCATGATACGTAGGTGCAGTCTTAAATGGAATTAATTCGTAGTGTATTTATTTCATTACTGAAATTCCCAGACATATAAACATATCGTGCAGTCTACGAAAACTTAAGAAAACTGATTTCTAACATGAACATTTTCATTGATTAAAATAACTTAAGGCATACATAATGTAGTATTGCTGGTTTTAGTATTGGAATTCTCTCAAAACACAAAGAAATGGGGCAATGCATTCTTAGTCCTAAAGTCGTGTTTTATTGTTTCAGATGTAGCTTTGATTTTAATGGCGTCTTGCTTACAGCCAGTTCGGAGATAAACAATCCTTACAATTAAATGAGCAAGCAAAATAATCCAAAACTGATTACACAACCATAAGTGCTATTTGTTTATTTAATATCCGAAATCTATTTCAATGTCGGATTGGTTTGTTTATTCTTTAAATGGTGTTGACATATTTTTATCGAAAACAAAAGAAAATATTATTTGATATTATTCAGCACTTCAATTTTATTCACACCTATCGACCTTTCTAGCGTTAATATGTAGTATTTTTTTTTTACTTTTAACTAAAACGTATAATAAAAACAGTCGCACTAACAATCCTTGAAATCAGCAGTGATGTCCATGTAACGATCTGGCAAAGCAATGCAGAAAATGAGTGTGAGCTTTTGTAATACATTGACATTCTAAACTACAACCAAACGAACAATTTTGAGAATATTTTATTTATGGGATATTGATAAGGGACCGACCATTTAACTTGAAAAAGGGGTGGGGAGGGGGGGGGGGNATGTATCAACAAAATATTTTTTCTCAAAATTAACATTATCTTTTTTGGGCAGTAAGCCTCTTTCAGATATTTTTTTCATCATTTTGGCATCCAAAATACTTTTTTTCACACAAAATCAGCTCCTAAATATTATTTTAAGAAAAAAAACCATAGCCCTCCCCCCCTTTTCAAGTTAAATGGTCGGTCCCTAATGTACAGAATCAGGAGACTGTGCAAAAAGTGATGTTTTTTTTTTAAAAGTACATGTTTAATCCTTTCCTTCCTTGTCCTTCTCTAAATCCATTTGTTCTTACATGTTTACAAACATTATTTTTTAATCCCAGGGCATATTTTAAATGCAACTTTGCCATGATAATACATGTATTTAAGTCACTCGATGAACTTTCTCTTTGCAGTAAATATCGAATATCAGAACGATATATTTTGATATTAAAGAGTACTGCTTTGGAACCAAACTTAATAAAACAAATGCAAATGTTTGCATAACATATTTTTTTTTCCGTCAGAGCTTTTCTTTAAAATATCCACAGCTAGCTTACCCCCATATAGTATATTTGGATAGAATAGAGAAAAGAAGGGAAACGGGGAATGTGTCAAAGAGACAACGACCCAAAGGACAATAATAACTACTCAAAGCCACCATAAGATCTTCAGTGAACGGTGAGAAAACCCCACACCCAACGGCAGGTCGGAGTCGGCCCCTGAATAAAGAGTAATCAAGTCCAGCGAAATAAACATTATCCTAGACTCCTGTAGACATAAAGTAAACTAACAAGACAAGACATACAAAGGCTTAATAAATTTCCTGACTTAGGACAGGCACAAACCTGCTACGACGAGGTTAAACTAGTTTTATTGTTTTATTGGGCCCAAACTTTCCCGTATAGGTCATACATTTTAATGTCATTCATGAATTTACCACTATGTTTTGCTAAGTGCAGGGATTTTTTCAAGCATGTTTTGAAGAGTGTTCAAGAACTGATTTGAAGGTGAAAAACAAATCTATTATTTTTTTACCATTTCCAATATCAAATATTTTTCAAGATCTTATAAAAAGGAATTCTAAACCTTTTTTGTGCTCTTGGCGTGTACGACAGGTTGCCTGTCATTGGTGGGCGATGCAAGTATGGGGGTTAGTGAAATTGGTTCGTTTTTGTACAAATTTCACAAAAATAGTATGATCTCATGTTGTACAAAATATAGATTTTGAAACAGATTCATTTTAAGGGCTTTTCAAAAATGTTTTGTCTAAATAATAGATATTAACCAGCCAGCTTTTCAACGCAATTTTAGTCAGCAGTGTGACGGGTGCCACACGTGGAGCAGATCATGCTTACCCTTCCAGACGGTACCTACTGATAACACCTACTTATGTGGTGTGTACACTGCTAGTGCTTTTTGATGTTATGTGTTACATCTGAATTGCTGCATTGTTGAAATTCTTCATGCCTTTTTATCTCGATGTATTTAGAGAATATTTAAGTGTAGGCGAAACTTGGGCGAAACAAGTTTTCATTCAACACATTATTTATGCCCACGTGTTGAATAAAATGAAATTGTATCTGTATTACCGATGCGTTCTAGTGAGTAAAGATATCATAGATTTATTACCATAATAATCATATATTTTTTTTATCTTTTAAAGATTGTGTATTCAAAAATAATAACCAAAAAAAATTCACATATTTTTGACAGCTATAACAATACAAATGTTAAGTGTTTTTTCTTATATTTAACATTTCATTGAACTTTCTATTAACCAAATAAAATATATGTAAGTCTATACGTAGTATTTAGCAGGTTTATGATCACTAGTATACATTCTTATCGATTTGATCACACGAGCGGTCGACCACATTGTATAAAACAATCCAAACTGTCCCTAACACGAAATCAGGCATTGATTATAATCTTTAATGAAATGTTGTTTGTTTTAAATCCAAACCGAACTCGTCTTTCTTTGTAACTATATGTAACGAAATACACTCGAACAAACAATAAACCCAAACAGACATATTAAAAAATCTGGTATTATTTTGCCGAAACAAAACCATTTCGGTCGATAAATATTAATTTTGGCATCAAATGATTATTTAATTAAAAATCCACCTCTAATAGTCTGGTACCGTCTCTGTGCAGTTGACATCAAATATATATACACAAAGTTGATATGTAATAAACTAACAAATACTTGAAGGTGATTTCGTGGTAGAGTAAATTCGACTATTACTTAATGGAATATATGTTAATATCAGATAATCAGTTTCCAGATGAAATATACACAGGCATTTGATGACAATTTAAAAATAACGGATTATATTTTTAATCATACTAAATCGTTCTCGGCAGGTGATGTGCTCTGTAAAATTGTGATTGATCTTCTTTAGGTAATAAATATATGCATCATCTATTTTTCTGTAAAATAATTATTGAGAAGAAATGGATTTTATTTAGTCTAATTCTTTACATGGAGGTTTAATGATGATAAGATGATTATGTTGACCAAATGCCAGCTGTATTATTTTTCTGAAGATAATTACGACATGAAATACGGTAAAAGATATTAAATACATCTAATCAAACCTAAAGAATTCGCATCATCTGCTAACAATGGATAGAAATAACGATGTTTTAACTGCGTTGCCTAGTTACGTTAGATATTCTAGGCGTGAAATCGGAAAGGTGTCAAAGGAGGATAGGAGAGAATCGGCTTTTAGTGGGATTCGTCAGAAATTGAGTTCTGCTGTGATATCTGTTCCGTATGGAGGTGGATTAGATAATCTAAGATTAATTGGAAATATAGACGATCGTGACTTTCAAAACAGATACACAGCGCATAAAAAGCAAAAACGAAAGAAGCATAAAAAAGAAAATGTGTCGGAAACAGAAATGTATATGAGTGAGGGGGATATACCCTATGCAAGGACACAAAATAGATATTTCGATCAATTTTCGCCGGCCAAATTTAGTTTTCCTATTAGGAAACCTGCACGAATTGGATCGGAAACGAGCACAACAAGTACGGCAACGTCAAAAAGCAAAAGCACAATATATTCGACGTCAGAAACAGACGACGCAAATTGGGCACAAAAGCTGAAGGAACTGGATGTTGTGAAAGAACGGTATTCCGATAATAGTGATTTTTTGTCTTCATTACTCGGATATAAGTTAAAAAGAAGTAAAAACAAAAGCTCAAAGAAAAAGAAGAAAAAGTCAAAGAAGAAACATGAAGAAGAGAGTTCAACACAACAATTAATTGACTTTAGTAACCGCCTAAAATTGCCACCACTAAGACAAACCCATCTACATGTAGATGTTGGGAAAAGTAGAGAGAGTACTCTAACAAATGCAAGCGACGAAAGTAATACTTCAACTATAGTGGCGGAAGACGAAAACGAAAACAATAAAAAGAGGAAAGTTGAGTTTGATCTACAAAAGGTAAAACGAACAATAAAACTTCCCCCAATAGAGGGAAAACCGTCACATGGACACCATGATCACCACGAAAAGCATGATCACGGTCACAAAACAAAAAATCCAAAGCGCTCTATATTGAAGAAAATTAATAAAACGGAAGAAAATAATGTGAACAGTTTCCCATCAAGTTTACAGGCACCGGCTTCATCTTGGCATACACACGTAGGAAAATTGAAATCTCCGCCTCCTATTCCATCGTCGGCTTCACGACGACATCAAGTGACTTTCAAAAAGAGTCCTTTTAACTTGAAATATAAATGCAGCAAAGAATTTGAAGCAGTGGCAACTGATTACGACACGGACAGGAAAGCTTCATTTTTGACGGATTGATAAAAATTTTAAATTCTTCACGTGCACGATGGTGTTTCTGTTTTGTTTGTGATGTCGGAAATTTATTTTCTGTTTCGTTTTGATATCAGTATGCCGTAATTGTAAGTAATATTTCGTAATTGTGGTCAATATTTCGTAACTGTGAGTAACTGGTTTGAATACTGTGAATAATACTTTGACAATCAAATATACAATTGTCGCCAAAATCAGCTGATTATGCAAAGATTATAGTTATTTCGCGATTTGCTTAATTTTTTGATAATGTCAAAAGCAAAAGTCAATTTTGAAATCCGGCCAATATCAAATGAGTTACCAAAGATTTCATACAATTTGACATGATATTATTTTTGTTTGTATATTGTTAAACACTTGTGTTGTTACTAATAAAAATACATAGTTCATACTCAATTCGTTTTGTCGAAAATGGGTATTAAGTCCGTTTTTCACCTTCAAATGGTAAATTCGAAGTTCTTGACATAACCCTGTTGAACGTAGCGATTTTACTTTCACTTAACTAAGATACTATTATGAACTAAATCTGAAT
Organism: Modiolus philippinarum; assembly: GCA_002080025.1. Classification (NCBI taxonomy): domain Eukaryota; kingdom Metazoa; phylum Mollusca; class Bivalvia; order Mytilida; family Modiolidae; genus Modiolus; species Modiolus philippinarum. The sequence continues at coordinate 99,835 of MJUU01063885.1, read as the reverse complement.
TTTATCACAAACATGTCCATCAGCATGGTGTCATAATGTCTCGGAATACATATGTTGGTAGTAGTTTTATATTTATTTATGTCCCCTTTTACCCTAATTGGTTGACAGCATTTACAATTAACAAACAATGAAATATTATATACACATTTAATGTCAAGTTTTCTTGAGCACTCTGTGTTTGTCCATATATTGTATCTGTCCACTAGCCTAGGACACTAGTGTTTTGTCTGGCAACGGATGGAATTTATTGTAACAACACTTTGCCAGTTAATTTTATTTTTATTTAATGACAAATCCGCATCCATGGGATAAATATCAGTAACCTTGATGTGTCGTTGTTCGACATTAAGCAAAAATTCCGCTTAAACCGGTGCTATCGACTGTCTTGAACTTACTATGAGGTATGGGATATGAGCTTAGCTCAATGTTGAAGGCCATATGGTGACTTCAAGATGAAACACAACCATAAAAGCGTTGTTCCATTGTTTGATTGTACCATGATTTGTATAGACCTTGTCTTTTGTGCGTTTACTCCATATCCTATCATTGGAAGGATTATGCATTTGTGATGAGTCCACTCTTGATGTCGTCGTGCTCGTGACTTTTGAATGAAAGTGAGAGCAAGGTGCTTAGGATAGTAAGACAATCAGTTTTTATGTAGAAATTTAGTAGTCTTGTTTTCAATCAAATTTGGATATAAATGTTTAAGAAAATTCTTTTCTTAAACGATTCACATTTTGTTTGACAATGAAAAAAAGAATTCTTCCTCGTCTGCAACTTTATTTTGATGACATTGTTAATTTACTTTAGTTGTTATCTCTTTATTCTACCTCTTTCAATTTCTGTTTAAAAGACGTGAACAATATATTAAAAAAAACTAGTACGCTTAGATAAAATATTACTGCAGGTTTTGGCAACTATATGATATAAATCCCAATTTTCGAATTAAGATACAATTTTCTCTTAATCCGAGAGCTGTATAAATTCATAACAGTGACTAGAAATATTTGTTAACATTGATTCTCTTAAATTTTCATACAGTAGACATTCTAAAATAACATGTTTTTCATCCTCTATCAATACAATTAAAAACACTCGTTCTTGTATATACTGCTGCGGTCAAGGAAGTGGCAAAACTTTTATTGTTATGAAGTCAAGATTTACACCCCAAGCTTACACAATGTGTTAGATTAATCGATGTCAAATGTCTACATTGTAGATATATCAGACGTGAAAACCTGACAAATGTATACAATGTTATCTTTGCACGACGGCGAGTCAATGAAAGGTAGACAGCTTGGGGTGTAAATCTTAATTTTGATAAACTGGAAGTTTTGCCACTTGCTTGACCGCAGCAATTTTTCGATCATACCGACGAAACGAATGTCTCCTGTGTGATTCACCCATCATGTATTTCTTCGTTGTGTGTTTTGTTTGGATTACAATATGTTGATATGAAAAAAAAGGAATTGGGTAAATGTCAAGGAGACAACATCCCATATCCAGGTTAAAACGACCCAAAACAAAGCATCTAGGGGTCACCGTACGGTCTTCAACACAGTGAGGAACCTCATACCATATAGCAAGCCCTAAATGGACCCAAAAAGGTAAATGAGTGAATAAATAAATGGAAACAAACCACACCCAAGCTTAAGTCGGTACTCCGGGATTTAATACATCAGTCTTTCTGTACTAAAAAGGGTGAAAGAAGATATTCATATTTCACATTTTGTTTGACAATGAAAAAAGAATTCTTCCTCGTCTGCAACTTTATTTTGATGACATTGTTAATAAACTTTAGTTGTTTTCTGTTTATTCTACCTCTTTCAATTTCTGTTACATGATCACATATCCTCATTTTAACAATTTTAACTGCTTTCAAAGTTTGATTTCTACAATAAAATTTGTCTAAAGCTTTCTGTTATGGTAAAGTTTATGTTTAATGATAAGAGATTAATTGGCGTTTTCAATATACCCACCATCGTTTCTTGAAGCAATATTGCCGTTTACATCTTGCTTGCTACAGATTTGATATAAGTGTGTATAATTTAAGCCGGAATGACTGATTTTGTGAAACACCAACACAACTTTAAGCAATTAATATATCTTTATTCTCATACAAAAAACTGGTACAGAGAAGTACACATGCAAGTAAATACAAATTAAAGGCAACTAACACTATTTACACTGAGTACAACATACAGTATATGTTCAATGGGGTGAGACTGGGACAGCAACACAGGCACTTGTTTCATAAAAAAATGTCAGTCCCTCCCTATGAAACATGTGCCTGAGGACAGCAAGCCAGGAGGTCAAATAGAGCTATTAATATGATTAATAAATTTACACAATTTAATCAATAAAATTGTTTCATAACTAAACATTAGTTCGAAAATCTAATTCAATTGTGAGCCTGTGTATGGCATTTAGGGAGATGTGATGGGTTTCTATCGTTATTTATGTTTGTCTCTTGTCTTCATTTTTGTTTTTCTAGTGCAGTTCGCTTGTGAATTGTGGCATGTGATTGTAGTTCCTGGCCATTGTAGGTGTTAACTGTTATCCTGTTTTTGTAAGATAAAGTTTAATTTGTTGAATCAAAGACATAGTACATTCTTAAATATAATGATATTCATCGCCAATTTGGTGGCTTTGACATAAATTACAGTACCTATTTCCTCGTTTAATGTTTTGCCATTTCGTGTTTCAATTGGTAAAAAATGATTCATTGTCCTAAACCGACAAAGCTTTATGGCATTAGAAGTGTATACAATACTTAAATATTCCACAAATTCCCATTTTCTTATAGAATTCTATAGTTTACTGCTTCCGGTGAATCAAATCTAGATGTATCCAAGATTTGAATAAACTGATCCACCTTTATCTATTCGGTTTTAAAATTTGTTTTTTTTTGCCAAATATGAGAAAGTCCGTTATCATTGAGATTTTTTTATACATTGACTCCATCCAAAATGATAATTTGATTTTTTGATCTAATGACAATTTCTTAGCTAGTTTATATAAAATATTTGATATTTTAGATTGTTTACGATTTACCAGGTTATTCCAGAATACAACCATTCTTACTTTGGTATCCATTTCAATAGGATGTCTTCCTAACTCACCCTATAAATTATGTAGTTCGGTGTTGAAGATTTTAAATTTAATAGTATTTTGCCGAATTTTAAGTGGATTCTTTCAAGAATATTTACCTTAGACCCCAAATTTGACAGGTGTATTGGAGGATGGGGTTTACCATGTACCATTTTGTCAAATAATTCAGCATGAATTATTATAGGAATGACACATTAATTATTGATATTCTGACATTGTTGTCTCACGTGACTCTTTTGAGGCTCACTGAAACTGTCCATAACTGCCAACTTTGGAACTGAATTGTCATGGGAGTTTTGAGGCGTGAGACAGCTCCAAGATTAACATAAAATATTTTAAAGAGGGGCTCAAATCCACTTTTCTTTTGTTATTTAGCCTCTTCATGGCATTACATTCATAATGCAAAAAACTAATGAATGTTTTGTCAAACAGTAAAAAATAAAGGCTCTATGAAAATTTCAAAGCTGAAGCTCTCATGTATACCCCAAAACAGGGATAGTTGGCAGATCTTTTATGACCGTCTTTTGGTGACAGTCTATACATTGTATATTATAATCACGAATTTGACATGAAACATTTATAAAAGCTGTATTTAGGTGCAGCACCCATTTGTAGCGCATTTCAGTACAGCTATTATTTAAAAATTGAATGCATTATTTTGAAGTTTCATTTGGTGTATGAAAGTGTTGACCGAAGCACATTTTTAATGAAGCGCGGTAGCGCTTCATGTTGAAAATGTGCGCCCGGTCAACACTTTCATATCCCTATGAAACTTCAAAATAATGCATTCAATTCTTATAATTACAATTTAAAATGAACTTATTAAAATCAAATTTATTCAAAGGATAGTACATCATACACAATGGGATTTTATTTTTACTAATTCATCCGCCACGTGGTCATATGATCAAATGTGTTTCATGGGAATTGCAACTTCACATTGATATGCCACGTGAGCGATGTTCACCTATCAAATTGGCGGAATTGAAATGAATATGCATGAAATGTAATTATTTATTTATATGGTTAAACAATGAAATGTGTCTTGTCTCAAAAAGCTACAGAAAGTATAACCTACAAGGAATAAAATCGTCAGCAATTTTACTTCTTATTATACTTCTCTCTGAAATAGTCAGACGGATGGGTAATATATGTTGTTATGAGACTTGCGACTTTTCCCGTGAATTCTTTTTGAAATCTACACCAGGTGTGCAGCTATGGCGCAAACAAGTAAATTGGGTGGGATGACACTGTTCAGAGAAAGGGGAAAAAATTGGTAAAAAAATTGGGGAAATGGCGAAATTGTGAAAAAATCAGAGAAATGGGAAAAAACAACACGTGGGAGGTGGAATAAAAAAATGAACTGGGATAAAGTTAAAATTTATACTACTCGGAGGGTGGGTACACGTTAAAACATCTAATTACTAAAGACGAACTCCGATTTCGGAATATCACGTATAAAACCAAAACGTTCAAGCCGTAACTCCTATGAATCTTCTCAAATGTTAATAAATACAACTATAATTATGACAAACACGTTCTCAAATACACGTGTTCTTTTTTACAGTCTATTAGGTAACTTTGTAAAGCTTACAAAGTACAATTTAAGTAGCTACAAAACCCTTCTTTTCATTTTGCTACGCTCTATTCCGCTACAGAGGGTTTCAATACTTCAGATATTAGATTTCTTCTTTCAATTACCAAATACGTTTTTATTATTTGAACTACGGCTCGATGTGATATTATTATTGTTCAGAAACTATGTTCGACTATATTAATTCACCATAGCACCTAAAACTTCCATATTTTTTCTGTTGATACATCTGCCTGTCAGCTTTGCTTATGATTTAGTCTTCATATACATTACACTGAACTTTATTTTAAGCGACTTTATTTCCAATGCCCACAATAGTTATTGAGTCATCTTTAATCGATTGATTCCAATTTCGAATGTCTTTATTTAAACTTGATCTTGATATCCCCCTCAAAACAAAAACAAAAACGAACAAAAAAAAAAAGAAAAAGAAAAAAAAAA
>MJUU01063885.1:74105-88062 GCA_002080025.1 Modiolus philippinarum | reverse complement strand
TACTCATTAATTATTTCAATATTTGATATGGGTCGTGGGTGCTGTGTATGTCTTGAAGGAAAAGATTTGTCAGATTGGAGTAGGATCAGAAGAAAAGCAAGTCCTTTCCAATCAATGAAAAACGTTGAAGAGAAATTTGACTCAATGTAGCGGTATATCTGTAGTGCATAATAACCTGAAGTGGCCCAAAGGGTTCTTTGTACTCTAAGGTATTAGCTATTTTTTTCGCACACCAATCCAATATACGTTTTTTTCTCTTACTAATATACTGCCTGGATTTTTTTTAAATATTTTATATGGCGGCAAAACTTTTGAAGTTGTTATTTGATATAGCACAGTCGTCTATAAAAAATAAATGTACATGTATATCAGATTTTGATTGTGTTGCACAGGATCAATGTCACATCTGATAAGATGGTCGAATTTAAAAAAAAAATCAATGTTTTATAAATAGTCTGATTGCAATTCAGTTTTGTTTTTTTGGCTATTGCGGATAAAAAAAAATTTAAAAAAAACATGATACTAAGTGATTTTATTTATAATAGCTATAAGAGAGTCATCAGGGCAAAATGTTGTTCAAATATCAATTCTGAATTTTTTAATGGGGTTTCTTAATTGTGATTTGAACAATATCTGCCCTTTTCCTACCTATAACAGGCCAAAGGGATGCAATTTTCGATTTTAAAAATTCATTAGTGAGTTTTTATTCAAATGACTTAAGCTTCCAGTTAGTCGCAGAATTTAGTATAGCCCTAACATTTCACATTCGATAAGCGTTGGGGTGGGGCGTGGGATATTGGCAGTATACCACTTCAATATGACGATCGCATTGTTTTGTATCTGCCCGTGACTAAAGGTACCCTTGTCCAAAGTGCTGCGTACTTGGCGTATCCTTTAAAATGTGTCGCCTTGTTATATCTGTTGAATAGCGATAATACGCTTCGGCTTATATGTAGCATCTCATAAATATGGAATTATATTTGAAACAATTTTATAACAATTCACACCGGTAAATTAAACTTTGAACTGCCTTTATTCACAATCTATATCAAATAATTGTGTTTCATATTTAGAAAAGTGTAAATTTAATATTATTAGTTTAAAATGAGGGGCGGATCATCTGAGGATAAACGGAGACCGGGAAAAAGGGGTGGGAGAAAATAGACAGGGCAGGAGAAAGGACAGAAGGAACAGAAACAAAAAATGGAGAAAGGGGAGAAAGGAGAAAGGCACACCTGTCCGCCCCTTTAAAATGCTGAATTTATTCTTATTCAGAATAAACATATAAATCAATATTTATGGAAAACACGAGTGTTTACATGATTAGTTGCCCGGGGTGGGGGAGGGGATTTTCGTTATTTTGATATACGGGGTGCCCGGGGTGGGGGGATTTCCGTTATTTTGGTATACGGGGATGTGCCAAAAATTCGGGTATTTGTTTTGGCATGAAATATATAAATTTGGGTTTGTATTTAAACATAATATATATGAATTTGCATGTGGAAATAATAATTTATCTAAACAATTGGTATAAAAAAGCACAAAGGGCATTGAATCAGTATTTATGAAACAACATAATTCCTGATCATTATTTTCTTTACATGTTCAACATTTTATGTACTAATTGCTTTGTTTCGTTGATTTTTCAAAATTAAAAAATAGATTCGGGTCCTAAATTTAGTGATATTATATAAATTTGGGGTATGCTTTAAGTACATAAGTATATAAATTCGGGCCATGTTTCCGTGATCAATTTGGCACATCTCTACCAGAAAAAAATACCAAGTTAATACCCCCCTCCCCCGTGGGGATTAGTTGTCACAAAATAAATTCATCGTCTTTATTGCTGTTGGCATCACGCCTAACTTCCCGCGAAACGTTCTGTCAAACAATAGTCTGTGATCACAGGGTGTGACGGGGTATCTGACCGTCCCTGTCACAGTCTATTGTTTGACAGAAAGTTTCCAAATGATATTCACTTGAGTGAAACAAAGGACCCGGGGTGTAATATTTGATATTCACCACTGTAGATAAGTTAAAATTATTATTACATATACTATGTTAAACCATAAACGCAGCTTTGTGTTGATTATTTCTTTTCTATCAACGTGGAAGAGGTGACGTCATTTCCTACAGTGAAAATATCTTGTTTATTTTCACCGAATGAAAATACGAGATTTATTTTACTACCAAAACTATATAAATTACCTCTATCTATATAATTATTGTACTCACACATTACATTACCCTAATCGACTGAAAAGTAAAAGTACGACAAGAACAAGAGAGTCGGTTTCATTAATCTGTTTTTCACAGGACAAAGAATGATGACGTAAGGACGTTGACTGGTCATTTTGTGGCATTTTTGGTCATGTTTTTGTATTTCTCTAGTTTTGTCCATTTAATCATCTTCTTCCCGTTGACCCCCCCTGTTTTTAATTGTATTTCATACATTTTTGTCAACATCTTAACATGATCTCATCAAGTCTTTTTATTATTTCTTTCACGGTAAAACCTGGCTTAAAGGTTTGGGCCCAATAAAACTAGTTTAACCCCGCAGCAGCAGGTTTGCGCCTGTCATAAGTCAGGAAATTTATTAAGCCTTTGTGTGTCTTGTCTGTTTTCTAGTTAGTTCACTTTATGTCTATGGGAGTCTAGGATGATGTTTATTTTGCTGAACTTGATTACTCTTTATTTAGGGGCCAACTCCGACCTGCCGTTGGGCTTCCTCACCGTTCATTGAAGATCTTATAGTGGCTTTGAGTTGTTATTACTCCCCTTTGGGTCGTTGTCTCTTTGACACATTCCCCGTTTTCCTTCTTTTTCCTATTAGGTTAAAACTTTATGAAAAGTCACTAAAACATAACTCGGCTATCCCGAGTTCCTATCGTTGTCTATTTTTGTCTTTTGTGTGTGTGTGTGTGTGTGTGTGTGTGTGTGCAGTTCCCTGGTAGACTGTGGCATGTGATTGTGATGTTCGGCCATTGTGTGTGTTTCCTGTTATCTTTTCTTCATTAATTAATAACACTAGGGATGACATATGTATCAAGCAAAATTTCTGGTATGGACGAACAAAAAAGTCAGGATTGCTTCCAATAGGCGATTGCATGAACAATATCCATAATCAAAAGTTCCTTCCAAGCCCATCCCCATAAAAATCAAATGGTTGTTTCTTAAGCAAAAAGACCTTACCCTATCTATGCGACTAGTCTCATTGCTAACAGAACTATTATGGGATCTTTGTGAGGAATTTATCAACAGATAAATGCGTCTGAACATTATGATAAAATGTACTCATGACTTTGGAAACACATGTAAAAAGAGCTAGGCCCAGCTTCCTTATCAGCAGATTTCAATTTTTGAGGGCAGAAGGGATGATCATTACTGAAAATGTGTTGGTTTTGCCCTACTGCTCGTACTTTACACTATACTTATAATAGTTTCATGTCAATAAATGTAGACTATAAATATATTTAAACTGAATAATTTCCCATTTTATAATTTACTTATGTAAATTCAACGAAGCATTATTTTTTAAATTCAAAGTGGAAAGATATAAATATCAAATATAACAATAACATATATAGCGTGTAGGTCCGGAGCAGATGGGTTATTCTATCCCCGATAACCATGTGCACTTATTTGACCACACGTTTTTTGTTAAAGTTTTTAACCCAAATGTATGAGATATGCCCAGATATTTTATAAGATGATCTATTAAATCATAGATCTTCATGTTTTAATTTAAATTTTTCATCATAATAGGACACATAAAAATAAATTGAGACACCCATATAGATGAACAACATAGACCCAATTTAAAATAAACATTGAAAGGATAAAATGAGTGAAAAACAACGGCAGTAGAATACCGAAGGAACAAAGCACAAAATTATACAAATCAAAGTCCAGAGACAAGGCAAAAGCAAGAACACCAAAAGACGGAAGACCAAAGACACCACATGACCACAAAACACACAAACATTACATATACAACACAAAAAACTAAAGCACTAACAGTGTGAACTCTCAAAAAACAAGAGTGACATCAGGTGCTCCGGAAGGGTAAGCATCTCTGTGCACAGCACCCGTCACACTGTCAATGGGTCAATCCAGGGTAAAGTCAAAACCGGTAATGTCAAATCCGGGAAGACGCCAATCTAGCCGAAAATGTCAATTTTTATTTGTGACACTGACATTTCATATCTATCTATGATGTCGTGAAAGGAGTAAATGCACAAAACATACAGTCTCTACTAACCCATGGTAAAACTAATATAAAGGGGAGGCTTTGGTTCCCAGAAACCAGTTTAAACCTACCGCTGGTTTTTGCAAATGCCGGTACCAAGTCCGACTGTCCCTAATTCCTATCGATTTTAACATTTGTCTTTTGTCTTATTTGTTTTTTTCTGTGTAGTTCCCTGGCAGATTGTGGCATGTAATTGAAATTTTCAGCCATTGCAGATGTTTACTGTTATCAATTTAATTTCAATAATCAAAGGAACAACGCTTTGTTGTTCTTCTTCATGAGTAAGATTAAGTGCATCTGTAGAGTCAGAATCGCCTACATCTAGTGCACTTATAAATTTGCTAGGACGTATGAGCAAAGATTATTGTTGACGTGCATTTACCCACAAGGCATTTCATTATCTATTTAAGATTGGAGCTTGTCTGTTCTGCAGTGTGAACCGTAAACAGATTCCCGGTGCGAGATACGTGTTCTCTCTTTATATTTTAGTTATGGTGTACTTTTTTCCTGGGAGAAAACTCATATGGATACACTATTTTACTTTTAAATTTTGAAAGTTTATTTTTTTTTAATTTCCTAATGTAATATGACAATTCTGTTTATAGTACCCCAATCTTACAATTTTTATTATGCCAAGTTTTCTTGAAATTTACTCGATGAGTGCCCTGTGGTTGTTTGTATGTTTTGATTGTCTTCTTTAGTATTATAGTGTGGTAGCGGATGACAGCGGTTGAGGTTGTATGAACGCTTTTCCACTTAATGCTATGACGACTCTGTATCCATGGTTAAACAAGAACAATGTAGCGTTGTGTTACATTTAACAATGAATTGCAATCAAACTTGTGCTAAGGACCGTCTTGAACTTATCATAATGTATGAGCATATAGTGGCCTCTCACTGATCCTGCCGATGTCTACTGAAATACATGACGACTCTTTACCAAACCCTTCGTGAAGTTTTGAGTTTGATTTTTTCCGTAGTGCGACAGAGTTTCACAGCAGACTATACCGCTTAAGTGTACCTAGGGGCCTTCTCGATTTCGCTTGAGGGGTTGAATATTGTTCACTTCTGGTTGAAGACCCTCAGACGACATCAAGATGTAGACAGGAATCAAAGCTCTGTCCTTGATAAACTGGAGTTTTCCATGTATAGTGTGCGTTTTTGTCACTTGTACATTCACTCCATATCTTTTCATTTTTTCTAGGTTCCTTAAGCTAGCGGCGAGCACCCTTTGACCAATCTTTCTAAATTACGTTTTGTCATATGCTTTTCTTTTCCAAGATAATGGTCATAGAGTTAGAAGCCTACATGTATTGGGGTTTTTTCGTATGTTTATTATACTATAGGGAAACGGGATAGAGAAAGGGGAGATTCGGGTACCCATAAACCGGTTCAATCATTCCACTGGTTCGCTAGTGTCAGTACCAAGTCTGGCTATCCCCAGTTATGTTTGTCTCTTGTCTTTATTATTGTTAATCTTGTGGAGTAAGCTTGTGAATTGTGGCATGTAATATTGTAGGTTTTACTGTTATCATGTTTATGTAATACAATTTGATTTAATATGTATGAAAACAGGCCATCAATTCGTAAAATTATGATGTTTGTAAATAATAGCCAAACATATTAATTACCACCACCTCAATATAACGTTTATGCACGATTTAAATTTGCAATGACACAACGTTATCCATTTTTGTTGTTTGCTTTATACAGTTCAAAAAGACGGAAGTGCGCAATATATACAAGTTGTTCATTACTACCATATAAATAAAAAAGTTAAGTTCATTTTTTACCATGCGTTTATAGAGACTTTGCCTCCTGTACATTTACTCCATATCCTTTCATTGTTAATAGGAATACATTTAACCACAGAGATAGATATATAGATAACATCACATGATCCTGTTCATTACCATATTTGATCCACTACAGAGAGTTAAATGTAAAAATTTTAAGTGCGAGGCTTGCCGAGAGGCTTTTAAAATTTTTAAATTTAACTATCGAGAGCGGATAAAATATGGTAATAATCGGGAAAAAGTGGTGTAATCTTTTTATGCTCCCGGATCTTTAGATCGAGGGCATATTGTTTTTGCCCTGTCTGTCTGCCTGTCCTGTCTGTCCTGTCTGTCTGTCCGCACCTTTAACCTGGCTCATAACTTATGAACCAGATGTGATAGGACCTTCATATTTGGTATGTGTATTGATCTTGTCAAGCTAAACACAAATATGCAAATTTCACTAAGGTCAGATCAAAGGTCAAGGTCACAGAGGTCAAAACGTCACAATCTAGATTTTGCTATCGCTCGTTAATTACAAATGCTAGAGGCTTGATATTCTATATGTGAATAGATCTAATACAGCTTAATCATTGTAAATATAAATTAAAAAAAAAAAAAAAAAAAAAAAAAAAAAAAATGGTTCAGGTCAAAGGTCAAGCTCGCCGAATGCAGATTTCAAAACTTTAACAAAAATAGTAATGGTGCATACCATGATACCCCGCCACGTTTCACAAAATTTCAAAGTTAAAAGAGGCATAACTCTAGATCCCTGTGTACTTCTGAACAAAATTATACTTGGCCTGTGTTTTATGGCAAACAACTTAAATACCAAATTAGAAGACAGTATGTCATTTCATTCACAAGTTATCAGTTGGAAACCCTATAATTTGCAAAATTTCAAATTTTCAAGGGGCATAACTCCAGAACCCCTTGGACCTCGGAACCAAAAATCCAACATGGTCTGAGTTTTGTGGTACACAAGTAACATACCAAGTTTGAAGGCAATATATTGTTTCAATCACAAGTTATGAGTAGCAAACCCAAAATTTCGCAAAATTTCAAAGTTTCAAGGGGAATGACTCCAGAACCCCTTAGACACCTTAACCCAAATTTGAACTTGGCCTGTGTTTTGTTATTAACAAGTTATATACCAAGTTTGAAGAAAACATATTATTTCATTCACAAGTTATCAGTCGGAAACCCTAAAATTAGTAAAATTTCGAAGTTTAAAGGGGCATAACCCAAGAACCCCTAAGACCTCTGAACCAAAATTCGAACTTGGCCTGTGTTTTGTGGTTAACAAGTCTCATACCAAGTTTGAAGACAAAACATCATTTCATTCACAAGTTATCAGTCAGAAACCCTAAAATTTGCAAAATTTCAAAGTTTAAAGGGGCATAACTCCAGAACCCCTTAGACTTCTGAACCCCAAATCGAACTTGGCCTGAGTTTTGTGGAAAACAAGTCACATACCAAGTTTGAAGACCTTATGTTATTTCGTTCACAAGTTATCAGTCGGAAACCTTCGGGGGACGGACGGACACACGGACGGACGGACAGACGGACGGACGGACACACGACTGAGGGTATTATATAATACCTTGCCACTTCGTGTGGCGGGGTATAAAAACTTAAACACTGCCTTTATCTTTTCAACCAGATGTGATAGGACCCTCATATTTTGCCTGAATATATGGTTATTTGAAACTGAGCAGCATTATGCAAATTTCACTTAGGTCAGGTCAAAGGTCAAGGTCACAGGTCAAGAGGTCAAAATATAGATTTCGCTATAGCTTGTTATTTCAATTGCTAGAAGTTATATATTCTAAATATGAATATAGATCTAATGAAGCTAATACAAATCCACCAAACAAATGTCAGTTAGGTCAAAGGTCAAGGTGACTAAGTGAAAATTGAAAACTTCAACATTGCCGTTATTTTTATAAACCAGATGTGATATGACCTTCATATATGGCCTGTATATTGATCATACAAAGCGGAACACCATTATGCAAATTTCACTAAGGTTAGGTCGAAGGTTAAGGTCACAGAGGTCAAAAGGTCAAAATCTAGATTTTGCTTTTAGCTCGTTAATTGCAATTGCTAGAGGCTTGATATTCTTTATGTGAATGATCTAATAGCGCTTAGTACAAATGTCTACTTTACCTTAATTTCTAGTGATTGCAATTTTAGCATTTCTTTTGTATGGAAGACATGGTTGCATCCGGGGGCATAGTGTTTCACAAACACATCTTGTTCTCTAATAATAAAAGATGAACACAGAGACTATGCATGTGCATTTATCCATATCCTTTCATTATTAATAGGAATACATTTAACCACACAGAAACAAATAAATAAATAAATAAATATATATATATATATAGATTACACCACAATATCCCGTTCATTAACATATTTACCCACTAGATATAGTTAATTTTTAAGATTTTAAGTGCGAGTCTTGCCGAGCCTTTAAAATTTTTTTAATTTAACTACGAGAGAGGATAAAATACGGTAATAATCGGGATAAAGTGGTGTAATCTTTTTTCTCTAATGATAAAAGATGAAGACCGATAATTGAATTCCGAATAGATTTGGTGGGAAATAACATTTGGGCTGTATTCAACATACGTTGAAAATGAAAATTTATCTAACTGGTCATAACCGGTTCATTAGAGAAATATTTCATCCATGCCAATCTACGTGCTACAGCGATATTATATTAATTTTGTGGAAGCTTAGCTGAACATGACTACTATTTAATTTCATTGAACTACAGACATTACTTTTCATGAAAAAAATATTTTGTATATTTTATAAAATATTCAGTTATGTTAGGACATGAACAAGCTAATTCCTTATTGATGTAATGGCTTCCTTACCAGTTAGATTAAAAATGTTGGGTCAATCATCATAAATTTTCTGAACAGGAAATCGGTCTACTTCATTCGAGTACAAGAAAGCCTATGCACTTTACATAAAAAAGATCTATGATTTCCTGAAGTGATGCTTTTACCACAGAACCGTCGCTTCGTCTTATTGCTGGAATGGTAGTTGTAAATGAAACATAAATGTACATGAGACTCTAGCTGCTGCCTATGCTTAAGAAATTATTCCTTGGAGTGTATACTGATTTTATCATGGGTTGGCTTCTATGTCCAATATTTTACCCTGAGCGACAGCGTTTTATTTTGTCTGTGTCGACAGTGTTCGTAGTACAGATTGTCCGTACACTGAAGAAATTATCAGATGCTTAAAAAAACTGTAAGTATTAAACTGTTGAAGAAAAAAAAACAATATACCATAGATTTTATTGGTTTTTGTTAAAACATGACCTTATCCAGTCAGCTACCTAACGGATTTTCAACACCATATTTTAACTGCCCGTGTGATGGGTACCACGAGTTGAGCAGATCGTGCTTCTCTTCCAGGACACTTGATTATTCCTCCAGTTTTCTTTCGTCTACAGTTAAACAGCAGGCTCGTCAAACACGTCGTAAGAGCTCTCTGACTCAAGGTCTTGGAGACCTGAGTGATCTCAGATCCAAAAAGGGTTCATCGTTTCATAAAAACTTAACTGTCACTTTAACAGAGGCACTCTCAAGCCCAGAATTCTTGGACACTATTATTCCTGTATTAGTGGATAAGCTTTCCTCAGTCATTAGTGAACAAGTACAGAACAGAGTTGATACATGCATAAAACCCTTGACAGATAAAATCGACAATCTAAATACAATTGTTGAGGACCAAAAGCAAAAACTATGTAAGCAGTTTTTAAAAATAGAAAAGCTAAATCATCAATCTATCAAAGATCAACAAATGGCCATGAAAGAAAATGATACAGAAATTGAACTTTTATTTGAAAAAATTGAGCAATTAGAAACAGGGATAGAAAAACAGGAACAATACTCCCGTCGCACTAGTCTTCGCTCCCACAACATCCCAGTACCTGTAGACGAACGTGGAAGAATAAAACATCCTGTTAATACTGATGACGTTGTGCTTGATATATGCAACAATAAACTGGGCCTTCAGCTTACTCTAAATGATATAGGTCGATCCCATGTGATTGGAAAAGCAAGATATGGAAAATCGCAGGTAATAGTTAGATTCCTGTCATACAGAACCAGGCAATTAGTGTTTTCAAATAAGAAACATCTGAAAGGTGACCAAATATTTATCACCGAAAACCTAACACAGTTTCGCACAGGAATCACTAAAAAACTAGCTGAGCTCAAATCTAGAGGCAAAATCCAGAAATACTGGACAATAGACGGTAGAATCTTTGTGAAACACACAGTAGATAGCCCGAAAAGAATCGTCAAAGACTACCACGATGTTGACCAACTAGAACGCTCCTAAATAACTGATGAAAAAAAATAAAAATAAAAAAAACTAAGTAAACCACTGACTTCACTTATTCTGGTTATCCTTTGAACTAACTTATTGATTACAATCTTAAAATAGTCTGCCTCTGTCTGCATCTGCTTGTTTTTAACTGTTTATTGTTCGGTTCGGTTCGGTTGTGGGGTGTTGGAAGGCGACTACCCACTAGGGGTATTGCGCCCTGTGTACACAACTTAAGATTTCTATGATCTAGGCGGATGCTCTGTTCTTTTTGGTTTCATTTTCTTTCTGTCAGGTCGGCGCTGCTGGACTACTGATGTAGGTGGTCTCACTCCTTCAGCTTCATAAAAGGTTTCACCTGCACTAGCGTACCCAGGATTGTCTATATCATACTCATTCTCTGCTAATTCTGGTGATAAGTGAGTCATCCCGTCATAGAACGTGGTCAATGTACAATATCTGTCTGGTACATATGGACTTCGTATGACTTGCGTCTCTTTAACTGGCCTAAATTCCAGGTTGAGAAGGTATCTGTACTTTGTAGGCGTTAGTGGGAAACCTTTATTCACTGGTCTGTCTTGCGTTGCATGGTTACGTTTAGTGGTAACTTTTGTGTTAGTCTGCACGCTTGTCGATGTGTTGCTTGCTGTCTGCGTATCATGATCACTGGTGGTTCTGTCTTCTGTCTGACTGCACGATTCGGCTTTACCAACAACGGCCTTGTTCCGTTTCTCCTTAAACTGGTTGAGACGCTTTTCGATTCTTCGCCTAGTTGAAGGAGACTGGTGTTTCTTTTTAAGGGCCTGGAGGGCTGTCCCTGTCTTGTTGACCGGCTCCAACTCCTTTTTCCTGCAGAGAGTCACTTTCACTTCGTGGGAACTGACTTGTATATCCAAGGCCAGTTTCTTCCCCTCCAAGACGCAGGCATTACGTATCTCTGTCAACTCAACTGGAAGTTCCATTGTTGTTTGTCGATGTGAGCAATATTCAGTGATCGTATGGTCGACTGTTCAGACAACTCTGTTTATTGTTTATATGTATTTGCATATATGTACTATGTTTTTGTCACGTGACTTATCATCAACACAATGGTCTGCATGTCTTATTTATTTATTTATTGTTTGTTTGTTTTTTCACTCTTTCTTTTCTGTCTGATTATTTTTTGCACATTTATTCATTATTAATATTTGTTTCATTGGTCTTATTGATCTCAACTATTATTATGATATCGTTGTTTTTGAATGAAAAACAAAAACAGCAAATTTGCATATACACCTGGATGAGATATTTTACCGACCTTGACCGATCAATACTATTTTTAGGCAGCAATGTTTATCATTCTCTTAAGGTCATATGGTATCTAAATTCCTCCGCTTAGCACAAAAAGTATATATCAGCTTTATCGATTGAATATTCATTTCAATGAACAAGAGTTTCTTGTGTTCTTGGGTTCAGCGCAGGGACAACTTGATAGCTTGAACACAGTGCCATACGAGCTGCTGTCCAGTTGCCCCTGCTCGTGCCGTCTTGTTCAACATAACCTATGTAATTTCAGACCCTTTTGTGATATTGTGTTTGACGCTGTACCGGAGATATATCTATATATTACAACAGTGAAAACTTGTGTTGATTTTTTTTATCTGTTTTCTTTTATGTACAGCGCAGTCTCTGCATCAGTATGACAAATAAGTAAACAAATAATTTACATACTTATTACCTCTATTTATTGGTCACCAGTCTGACTTGCGTATGATATTTAGGGGTACATTAGGGGTCGATTTAGGCTGCAATGCATTTATTATATATCTAAATATTATTACTTTATCCTCCCAATCATTGTTTCTTTTATTGGATAGCTTGATTTGTAGCTTGTCCGTTTCACACACACACACACACACACACACACACACACTCGAACAATATTTCTTAGGGTTATACCTATGTAATTAATACTTTTATCATATTTTGAAGTATTTTACTTTTTGTTATCTCTACTGCCAAAAAAAAATAATCTCTCAACGATTAAAACTAATAATATTTATTAAATACTAAAATGCACAGACAATAGTTAAAGAAGCTTTATATCTTTTATATGCTTGGAGTTGTATATTCAAGATTTATATGGAAACATATTTGTATATTATATGAACCAGCAAATATAACTGCTCTGTTAATACTTTATGATCTAAATGGATATACTGAATATGATGAATACACAAATGTGATAATTGAAATACAAAATTGCATATGATAAATGTATATAATAGGTTTCATTGTAATGTATTTTCAGTTTGTAAGTATGTATAATTTTGTTTGTTATTTTTTTTTCTATTTACTACTTCTGATTTTATCTCTTTTGTTACACATCTAATTTTAAATTGGTTTCCCATTTTCATACAAACCGTTTTATTAGAAACTGTACGCTGTTTAGGCCATGATTTTTTTATACATTGTTTCGTTTTCAGCTTCTTTTTTCATTTACTCCATTTTCTCTTTCCCATGTTTGAAATTCTTTATGTATATGAATACGTAGGTACATGTTGGTGCAGTGTTAGACTTTGGGTGAATTCCTATAGCTGTCAACTCTCAAGTTTAAATTTGTACCCTTATGGGTAACAGTTTAGAGGATTACAGGGCAGCTATAGGCCTGTATCACCTTAGCACAAATTTTGTCTTAAATGGATCCGTAAAGATCCGTAACGATACATATTTATATATATTTTTAACAAACTTACGTTGTTCGTCCCTTTTCGCGTATCTCGTACTTCTCCAGAGTTTTAATTCAAATATATCAAATATAATCTTCATTCTATATTTTACTGATGAGTAACATAGAACCAAATCCTGGACCTGAATCGCCAAACACGTTGAGTTCACCTCTATACAGTAGTACAGAAAGTCTTTCCAACGATGAAACAGTATCGATATGTAATCTAAATATTCGAAGTATCCGTAACAAAATTTCCTATTTAGAACACTTTGCTGAAGAATTTGATCTCCTTGTTTCAACAGAATCGCACTTAGATAAATCTGTCACAAACGATGAAATAAATATTGACTTCTTCAACCAAACTCCACAAAGAAAGGACAGATCTAATGCAGGGGGTCGTGACGCATGTCGTGGTGGTGGTCTTTTAATTTATTCGAAACAAGAAGTCGGCATTAGAGCATTTGCATATTTCAAGTATCTGGATACGTACGCATCTTACGTATCGTATCGGATGTATCAGACCAAAATTAAAACAGGTATTACTGATCCGACAACATAGCTCTCTGATATATATAAGTAAGCATTTTCGATTACGCGTTCTTTTTTTTCGATTTATTGTTGACAATATTATTCAGTAATAATATGGCCTTTGTAATAAGATTAGAGGTAATACGGACTCTGTATCGCATAACCTGTACTTCAGATCACGAGAAAGGTCGTCGAATTTTTTGTACTTCTTTTCTATGCATATCAAGTAAATACAATTTATGAATAACCAACTGATACTTGAGAGAAGAAAATACAACTGACGGATTTCTGCACAAAATTTTTGTGCTTAAACATATCCAAACGGGAGTGCAACCTCTGCCC